>JAVIAB010000145.1:14132378-14344878 GCA_032433765.1 Megaustenia siamemsis | reverse complement strand
CAGAGCGTACTCCTCCTTGGAAATGTTGGAATTTTTTAGTTTGGAAAAGAACGCTTCGTACGGGGATAACTCAGTTTCGTCGAACATTTGGGGGTCGTCTATATATTCATAACAAAAGTAACCCTTTGTCTAGCTAATCTAATAAGCTGCTAAGTACTTGCTATAACTAAGCCCTGGAGCTAGAGAGTTTACTATATCTAATAATTTTAGATTTTGCGTTGCAATACACATAAAGTTATTGTTTCTTTTAACTATAAACTTGAACGGTTTTCCTACTTTGTAGTCTCCTTCCATTTTATCTTCCTCTTCTGCGTTAACCTCGGCTTCCTCTTCTTCCATACTATCGCCTTCTTTGCTCTCTTGTGGAGTGGCGACTATGAAGTGCCTTATTAAATAAGGTTTAATGACGTTGACGTCATATTTCCCCCAAGTTAAACCCTATCACTGGAAGCTCTTTTAAATATTCATCAAACCAAACCAGTACCTTGTCTTTATTCAGATCATGGAGTTGATTAAAAATACTGTCAAACCGAGCTCGCAACAACGAGTAGGCCTTATCAGATATACTAGTGAGATAATCAAGCATCTGACTAACTAAAACCAGCGGGTCACCCTTGGTTATGAAGCAATTTGGTGCCTCCCACCCTGGGACATTTGAGGCTATAGAACAGGAGAGGGGTACGTGTTTAGCTACAAAGGTAGTCGAGTGGGTCTCTTGTGGAACATTCCTACTATCAAAATAACATTCATAATTGAATGTCGCCTTAAAGGGGTAAATAAAAGACTTTGGCGTACTTATTCCTTCAGCGCTGATCGCGTACCATACACTTTCAGGTGAAGAGTAAATACCATCCTTATATGTCCCTACAGTCATATCTCCGTTGCAAGTATTTTCGTGCTTATTCATACGCCAAAACTCGTTCCACAATTTTCTACAAGAAAAGCTTTTATTAGCCCTAGAAAGATCGTTTATATAAAAGAAGTGATTTTTCTAAAGTAAAAGACGGAGAGTTTCACTATAAATACCAGTGCTTCTCAGAACGATACGCAAGGCATGGTCAGAATCAAATTTAAAAAAAAACATCAATGTTTATTGAAAAACAATTTTCTAAGAGAGACACTTCGACAAGAGTTACACCGTGAAAGTTACTTAACATTAGAGACGGTTTAAACTGTTTGAAAAGTAGTCTCGATGCTTTCCTAACATTATTATTTGAAGTTCATCGATGGACAGCTAGACAACGGAAGAAGCAGAGATTATCATTGTAAACTTTAGAATGGGAATCGGTTTGAAGGATATTAATGCCGTAGTTGGATGCAATATAGGGTGGGATATCAAGCAGACACCCTGTAGGATAATCTTGAAGTTTATAAATATAAATACTCGTAAGGAGTAATGCTTCTAATATATATTTGGTTGTCTCTCTGTTGTTATCTGCATACCCTAATATATCACTTTGATTTAATCTTGTTATCTGCATACCCTAATATATCACTTTGATTTAATCTATCTCTAATCGTTTCAAAATCATTTCTGTTGTTAACTAACAAGGGTTTATCTAAACCTGTCGCGTTTTTTGAGCTGGCATGAAAATAACGCAGCCCCTGTGTCTCCCTATGTCTTAAAACTAGATGATGACTATAATTCACCTTGAAACACTTTTGCTGGGCTAAGAAAATTGGGTTTACAAGGGCCTATAGGAGTATCAGGCTATGGAATATAGTATACGTGTCCATGTATTTGTTCCTACGTTCATGTGTTCTAATAGCTAACCAGTTGTCCTAATATATCTTCCTAATATCTTGGGGTAACTTATTTAAAGAGTCTGCTTCATTAATAAGTCTTGGTCTCTTTGAGAGCTCTTGATTCGAACTCTTTACTACCCGCTTGCGTGAGGTTGTCGATCCAGTGGGCCTGCTAGCCTTGATGGTGTTGAGGTGTCCACAGCTGTGTCATGCCTAGCAAGATGTAGTTGCAGGTGGCTTGCACCAGTGAAGATTTGTTGACAGATGTGGCAGAAATGTGGGGTAGCACTGGTCTCTTTAGATGGTACATGATCTGCTGATGCAGGTGTTGGTGATGCAGGAACTACTGATGCAAGAGATGCAGGATGTTCTGTCTTAATATGTTTGGCGGCTGTCTGCTCTATTATAAACTCGCTCATAAACAGCACATTTCTATTCCTGGCGCACATGGACACTAACATGGTGTCGATTGATGTCCCGGTTCCGTGTGAAAGTTTTGAAGCAGAGATGACAAGTGTTAGACATCTGTAGAAGAGAAATTGAAACATTACAACTAAAGAATAACGAACAATAAACATTACAAGAAAACAAAACAATAAAATAAACAACGAGATTCACAAATTATTGAAATTAGGTAATCAACTTATCCAAAATACGTTACTAAAGTAACATACTATAATGTTAAAGAATTAAAATAGCACTTACTTTTCACGTGTCTGAAGGCGCGAGACACATTAGTCCTCAACAACTGTAAATGTGTGTCTGATTACAATATTCACAGTGGTGTTTTATATACCCCTAAAATCCCAGAGGTGTTACTAAAAATAGAACTGGCCCCTGATGCAATACCGAATGAGTTACTAAAAATAGATTTTGACCTATGATGCTACATCGGATGAGTTACTAACAATAGATTTGACCTATGATGAAATACCCGATGAGTTACTAAAATTAGATTTTGACCTATGAGACAATACCATCGTTGTCATGATGGGTGTATGTAGGTTGTCTAGTGTGTCATGATGGGTGTATGTAGGTTGTCTAGTGTGTCATGATGGGTGTATGTAGGTTGTCTAGTGTGTCATGATGGGTGTATGTAGGTTGTCTAGTGTGTCATGATGGGTGTATGTAGGTTGTCTAGTGTGTGATGATGGATGAATGTAGATTGTCTAGTGTGTCATGATGGATGTATGTAGGTTGTCTAGTGTGTCATGATGGATGTATGTAGGTTGTCTAGTGTGTCATGATGGATGTATGTAGGTTGTCTAGTGTGTCATGATGGATGTATGTAGCTTGTCTAGTGTATCGTGATGGGTGTATTTACTGTTGTCTAGTGTGTCGTGATGGGTGTATGTAGGTTGTCTAGTGTGTCATGATGGGTGTATGTAGGTTGTCTAGTGTGTCTTGAAGGGTGTATATAGGTCGTCTAGTGTGTCGTGATGGGTGTATGGAGTTCGTCTAGTGTGTCTTGATGGGTGTATGTAGGTCGTCTAGTGTGTCGTAATGGTTGTATGGAAGTCGTCTAGTGTTTCGTGATGGGTGTATGTAGGTTGTCTTGTGTGTCTTTGATGTCTGTATGTAGGGAGCTGGTTTGTCATGAGGACTGTATGCCGGTTGTCTACTATGTCTTGATGGCTGTATGCAGGCTGTCTAATGTATCTTGATTTTGCCTTGATAAGTTACTAAAATAGCTTTTGACCTATGTTGAGGAGTCACTATAATTAGATTTTGATCTATGATGCAATACCAACTTGTCCACTTATCAACCAAAGACTTTAAAACAGTTGAATGATAGTTAGGACTTTGGCTAAATGATTAATGAAAATATTCCTACAACACTAGAAAACCCCATACACACTAAAAAATACAACACACTGAAAGACTATACTTAAAGTTCACACCACTGTCACAACCCTGCTAAGAAAAGTACTGCAAATCATGAAAGTTACGCCCCTGAAACAACTCTACAAAGAAAGTGCTAACAAACAGATAGGTTACGCCCCTCACATAACCCCACTAAAAGAAAATGGTACTTTAAAACATGAACATTACGCCACAATCATAACTCTACTAAAAGAAAAAAAATGAAGAAAGGAGATCTGCCTGTATTGCGAGGGACACCTGAGCACATGGCTAAGTATGTCTATAATTAATAATTACAATTCTCGACGAGAAAAATATGAGAGTACCACAGAAGTCGGAGAATATCTGCCTGTATGGCGGGGGACACGTGAGCACATGGCCCCCAGTGTGGAAAATAAAAAAGGGATATTCACACAAAATTTAGTCCCGATGGGACGTCGCTTGAGATATAAAGCTGGCGATCGGAAACAACAAAATCCCACCACAGGTGATGGCATTTTTTTTTCTCTATTTCTTTCTTCTTCAGCTGTTACTATGCTTTTTTTTTAGGGGGGGGGGGGGGGTCGATAGCCTAATTGTGAAAAACCACGCCACTGGGCTACCGATGTTCGAACAAGCCGTGTTCGATTCCCGCTGGAAAAAAAGGTGAGTTGTACTTGTGGTTGGAAAAAAAATACACCCGCGGTCAACCCAGCCGCTGGAAGTAATGGGTACCAGGGTAGCACTCTGGGAAGGAATGCCGTCTAGCATCGTGAGTTACAATGCTTGAAGTGACACTGTCCAGAAGTCTTCGAACACTTCTGGATAGGCGACCGAGCACATAAGGATGAAAACTCGCGCGCTAAGATATGCTTGCTAAGTACTTTACCTTTATTTAGACCAGCCTGGAAAATGAACAGGACAGTGTGTTTGAGGTCTTTACCGGTTCCCCATAGCTTGTCAAGTAGCGTTATTTCTGTTGGTCACATTTGTGTTCTTAGGGTGCTGAGAGTGCTGCAGTCCTGTAGTGTATCTTCTTCTTCTTCTACCGTTCAGCTCCCTGTGGAGCATAAGTCTTCAACAAATACTTTCAGCTCCCTGCGGAGCATAAGTCTTCAACAAACACTTTCAGCTCCCAATGGAGCATAAGTCTTCAACAAACACTTTCAGCTCTCTGTGGAGCATAAGTCTTCAACAAACAAACACTTTCAGCTCCCAGTGGAGCATAAGTCTTCAACAAACACTTTCAGCTCCCTGTGGAGCTTAGGTCTTCAACAAACACTTTCCAAGTCGTTCTGTTTTTTTGTCATGTTTTTAAGATCATTCCATGTCTTCCCCATCATCTTCATCTCTACTTCCATCTGTCTTCTCCGAGAATTCATTGGTCTTCCTCTTTGTCTTTTCCCCTGGGGATTCCAAAAAAGGACCTGTTGTGTAATACTGTCAGTTGGCTTCCGCAGTGTGTGTCCTATCCAGCGCCATCGTTTTCGCTGTATCTCTTTATCCACTGGTATTTGACTGGTACATTTCCATAATTCTATGTTAGTGATTTTGTCCTGCCATTTCCATCCTTTTATTCTGCGTAAGCATCCATTAATGAAAGTCTGTATCTTCATGATTGTCAATTTTGTTGTTCTCCATGATTCACAGCCATATAATAGGACTGACTTAACATTGGAGCTGAACATTTTTATTTTTGCATTTAACTTAATTTCTTTGGATTTTCATGTTTCCCAGTGCAACAAAAGCTCCTCTTGCTTTTGATATCCTTATTTTGGTATCATTTTCTGTTCCTCCCTCTTTATCTATATTACTGCCCAGATATGTGTAAGATTGTAAATCTAGTAGAGGTATTTCTCCTAATTTTATTTTGTTTTTTGCCAACTGCATTAATTCTCATAATGTTGGTCTTATCTCTATTAATCTTCAGTCCTAGCTGTTGTGATCTCTCATCAAGTCTGCTCATTTTATCCTGCATCTGTTGATGGCTGTGTGATAGGAGAGCTATGTCATCAGCAAAGTCTAAATCATCAAGTTGTTTGGTCAGTGACCACTGGATTCCATTTCTATTGTTTTGAGTTATTTTCATAATCCAATGTATGGCCAGTAGAAGGAGAAATGGCGACAGAAGGCATCCCTGCCTTACTCCTGTTCTTATTTCAAATGCTTCTGTAAGCTGTCCTTCATGCACCACACTACATTTCATTCTTTCATACATTGTTTTTATCAGGGTGACTAAAGTAGATACAGAAAATGTTTAAACTCGAGCACTCAAGCTGCCATCCTGAATTGTTGTATTTCCCTAAGTGTGTGACTGCGTCACCGCTGCTGTCCAACAAGGAAACAACACTAGAGACAAAACAGGCACTCTACAACACAATCTTCATCTCAACTTTGTGTTCTTAGTATGAGAAAAAGGATCAGAAAAGAAGAACAAAGAAGAAAACAAGCTACGAGTAATTCCCGCCATTGATAACATTAATAGGAAACGATTTTTACAGAGCTTCGTAGTAGGAGAAAATCTGATCATCTGAAGCAGGGGCCTCGTCGAGCGAGTGTTTCGGCCCTTTCGTTTCTTGACAGTCTAAGACAGGTGGACCCGCCTTGGTCTTCACTTCTAGCCGTCGATCTCCTACTTCACTGAACTTCATGACTTACAATATATTCGACATAACATAACTACACTTAATAGTTATACATAAAGAATTAACAGTTAAAATGCTTTGGCCGCGTGATAAAGCAAAAAGATCAAAACCCACACAAGCCAATACAAAAAAAAAAAAAAAAAAAAAACGCTGCAAGAGCACAGGACCAAAGGGACGAACACAGAAAAGATGGATCGGTGGATTATTAGCAAAAGTTTCAATCACAACAGCAGGGGAGACCAACAGAAAGTCAAAAGACCGCAAAATATATCTCCCCTCGATGCTGAAAAGCAAATGAGGGAGGAAAGAAGTCTAAATGTGTTTCTGCCTCAAAGAGAATAATCAGTCATAAGTTCTTGATATTTCCCGCCCTCTGTTACGAGGAAATTAAACACAAATATAACCAGTTTGAGGTCACATGTAGTGAGAGCATTGACACCGACTCAGAAGACACGATGTGGCAACACATCCATAACAGCCAAGATAAAGACATTACACTTGATGAATCTGGACTCACTGGACCGTAAAAGTGAAGTATTTCTGAGCCGTGAAATGATTTGAGCGACAATTCCAAAACTTCTTAGTCATCTCCTACAACACGCATGGTAGATATTAGAGGCTCTATTCTTTCTTCCCTTCACTGCGGGAGCCTCTGTGCGGCGAGTAGGATATGCACGGTGCGATATTCTCAAAGGAATTTACTGATGCATTGTGGGAAATTATATAAGAGCGGGTATGGGGAATTCCTGACTGCAATGAAACTGGTTCAATGGATAGAATATAATAGAATAGATTTAGATTTATAATATGCAGTCTTAACATATGGATGTGAACTATGGACAATAGGACAACAGACGAGAAAATCACTGGATGCTGTAGAAATAGGGTTTCACAGAAGAATGTTGAGAATACCATTGACAATTAAGAAGAGTAATGGAAAGTTCTGAAAGAGGCCACAGCAAAAAAGAGAATTCATTCTTTTTTTGGGTCATGTAATGAGAAACAGCTGGATTATATTATAACAACTGGGAAAATTGAAGGATGAAGAGATAGAGGGAAGCAAAGAGAAAAGATACCAGAAAGCTTAAGAGAATGGCTTGGCAGAAAGTCAACAACAGAAAGGATAAATAATAAATGTCGAGATCAAGAGTTATGGAGAGACATGATCACATGCGACAGTAAGCATAGCACTTGATGATGATGATGATGATGATGATAGATTTTAGGCAGTAGACACCTGCAGTGACATCACCGGCATCATCATCACCATCATTACTATCATCATCAGCATCATCATTATCATCACCGTCAACATTACTATTATCAATATCGTCACCATCATTATCACCTTCATCATCATCATCATCGTCATCATCATCATCATCACATCACCATCACCAACAACACCATCATCATCACTATCATCACCACCATTAATATCGCCGTCATCAGCACCACCACCACCACTCTCATCGTTATCACCACCACCATTATCACCCTCATCACCATCATCAGCATCACTACCACTCTCATCGTTATCACCACCACCATCATCAGCACCACCACCATCACTCTCATCGTTATCACCACCACCATTATCACCCTCATCACCATCATCAGCATCACTACCACTCTCATCGTTATCACCACCACCATTATCACCCTCATCAGCATCACCACCACCATTATCAGCCTCATCACCATCATCAGCACCACCACCACCACTCTCATCGTTATCACCACCACCATTATCAGCACCACCACCACTCTCATCGTTATCACCATCACCATCATCAGCACCACTACCACTCTCATCGTTATCACCACCACCATTATTACCCTCATCACCATCATCAGCACCACTACCACCACCACCATCATCAAAGTACCGTATCTGCTTACTCAGATAATCCTATCTCTCCACAACGTTCTATTTTATAATTTTGTTTAAAAATAACTTCTATACTCAAACTGTCTTTCATATTTTCTTTAATTTTTCCTCTATCTTTGGTTTCCTATATTTTCATTTCTTTCCCTCTACTTTTGGTTTCCAATATTTTCTTTCTCCTTCCCTCTATATTTTGTTTCCTATATTTTCTTTCTGATTCCATCTATATTTTGTTTCCTATATTTTCTTTCTCCTTCCCTCTATATTTTGTTTCCTATATTTTCTTTCTCCTTCCCTCTATATTTTGTTTCTTATATTTTCTTTCTGTTTCCCTCTGTATTTTGTATCCTATATTTTCTTTCTGTTCCCTCTATATTTTATTTCTATATATTTTCTACTCCTTTCCTCTATATTTTGTTTCCTATATTTTCTTTCTCCTTCCCTCTATCTTTAGTTTTCTATATTTTCTTTCTGTTTCCCTCTATCTCTTGTTTCAAATATTTTCAAAACTTTCACACTAAACACGTCAGCTATTTCTTTCTCATACAAAAAAGAGGTATATACTGGCAGGTCGTCCATGCAACTTCCCATATGACTAGAGTAATAATAATCACTGTTTCCTTCTGATGTTGATAATGTTTTCTTTTCGTATCTACCTTTCAAAATATCTTCATTGCTCATAATAGCTGTAAATGGTGTTCTTAGCATTCAACATATTATGAACATCAAATAGCAGGACAAAGTAACCAACTCTAATGTTTTACAACGAACTAAACTCTCATCCATCATAGCAGGACAAAGTAACCAACTCTAATGTCTTACAACGAGCTAAACTCTCATCCATCATGGCAACACTAAGAGTCGTAGACTAAGGTGGCTGGGTCATGTAAGAAGAATGGCGAACAATCGTATTTCCAAACAAATATTGTATGGCGAACTTATGTGTCGGAATGAGACCAGAGGACAGACCAGTGCTGAGTTAAAAGGATCTTAGCAGGGCTTCCTTGAGGGAGTTCTCTATATGAAAGAAACTGGGAAAATGTGGTTGCAGATTGTAACATGGAGAACAAAAAAAAAAAAAAAGGACTCATCAACTTTCGAGGCAGTGCTGATATTAAATTCAGAAGACAAAAGGCGCAGGAGAAAGGAGACGAGGCCATGTACCATAAATACATCTTGTTCATTCTGCGGTAGACTCAGTGTTCTTTCCATCACTTCATTTGTTCCCTTATATTACTAAGCAGATTTCCTTTCTTATCTTTAACAAAGGCATTGATCTGTTTGTATTTTCCACTTAATTTCTTTGTGCTGTTGTACAGTTCTTTCATATTCCCTTTATTTGCTGCTTCCTCTGCCTCTATAGCTTATTCATCTGTATATGTCCTCTTATCCCTTTTAATGCATCTTCTCACTTCTTTGTTCACTTCTGTGTAAGCTTCATGTGGCTTGAATTTATTACTTCTCGTTTTGCTTTTATTTATGTCTGCTTTCTTGTTCTTTCTTTCTTTAATTTTATCCAGGGTCTATCCAATATTGGCGGATTCAGGCACGAGAGAAGCTATCCAGCAAAGCAGAATCCTGCATAAGGCACTAATATTTTACCAAACTACTGACTTATCATGGTTGCTTGCCACCAACCGTCTTTTAAGACATCAAAGACCATATTAATGATTCTAATTTGAGACTCCCTAAAATAGTGAACTTTCTATTTTGAGTAATTTTCATGCCTTTGTTAATTTAGAAGATTATTTTCCTTTATGTCAGATTAAACATTTTAACCACAAATGTGTCGTTCCCACAAAATAAAAGAGGCAGAGGCAGACGAAGACTAACATGGACGAGTAACATCAAAAGATGGACAAGTCAGCCTAAGACAACCTGCATTATCAAAGCAAGAGACAGAGCGGAATGGCGCTCCATGGTAGCCAACCTTCGATGCGGAGACGGCATGCAGTGATGATGAATGATGTGACATTTCCTGGTGTGACATTTTCAGATTTATATTTCCTGGTGTGACATTTTCTAGTGCGACATTTCCACATGTGACATTTCCTGATGTGACATTTCATAGTGTGATATTTCCTTTTGTGATATTTCCTAGTGTGACATTTCCTTATGTGACATTTCCTGATGTGACATTTCCTGATGTGACATTTCCTTATGTGACATTTCCTGATGTGACATTTCCTAGTGTGATATTTCCTTTTGTGATATTTCCTAGTGTGACATTTCCTTTTGTGACATTTCCTGATGTGACATTTCCTGATGTGACATTGTCTATTCTATAACCCACAAATGTTTAATAAAGCGCTGACTACATACCGACAGAGATTCGATCAGACAAGTCAAAATTTGCCGACTTAAATGTCAAAATGTGCTCTACCTCCCATTCAGAAGTGTTCAGAGACTTCTGGATAGTGTCGCTTCAAGCATCGAAACTCACGATGTGAGACGGTATTCCTCACCTTCCCAAAGTACTACCCTGATACCCATTTCTGCCAGCGGCTGGCCTCGAATGTTTCCCTCCATAATAATGTTCAGTTATTATTTGTTGTCTTCATGACTGGTACTAATACCAAAGAATTGCTACAGATTGTTCACAATAAGTTAAATCTACGACAAATCGTATTCAAACGCTGCTCATTAACCGAGGATGTCATATGATGTGATGTATTCATGTAAGCTTTACCGTAATGTAATTTACAAAAACGAATAGAAAAATAAATTCTATTGTTTCACTATTTAATAAATCTACAAAAGGATATAGATTCAGTCAGCGTTATATGTAAATCGGGAGCCGCGACAGCTCAGTGGTTAGTGAACTGGACTACAAAGGTCAAGAGGTAGGGTTCGATTCCAACAGACGGCTCCGGGTTCACCCAGCCTTTGATGGGTACCGGATCTTTTTCTGGAAAAGTAAAGCGGCACTGGCGTAATACCGTCCGCATTGCCCCAAAAATCATGTGCTAAAGGTCTGTAAAATTTATGGTCACTAACACTATATTAATTAAGAAAGATAAATACATGTGAGATGCGATGCTTGAGAAAAGTAACAAACAACACAAGAAGAGATAGAATACCAAATGAAACCATGAGAAAAATGGTAGAAACAAAACCATGCCAAGAATATATAGAACAACAACAACTTAAATGGTTTGGCCACCTGGTCAGAATGAATCCTGACCAATCACCATCAAGGGCGTTCTTCTCGAGAATGCATGGAAAAAGACCAAGAGGAAGATGGATAGATGCAGTGACAGAGACATGTAACAACAAAGGAAAATCACTAATTCAGACAATTCGAGCAGCTCAAGAACGACAAATGATATAAACCACGACACCTTTTAGGTATCAGTGAAAAGAGAAAAGAAGAGGAACACCATATTCCCTATAATCACTTGACGTGACGGTGGTACTTTACATTTTACTTTATATGTAAAGCATATACAATTTCTTGGAAGTAAGACCGGTAAAGGACGTAAATATGACCTGATTACCCAAACGTGTTGATGTACACAAAAAGGGCGCTAACAAATAGTTTCCTTTAGAAGCAGCACTCCAGGGGCAATGAGTTTATTTTTCTCTCCCTTTCATTTCAAATAGATTGGAACCACTCCCAGTAGCAGAACAAGAGTAAAGACACAGTAGGAGGCTTATGACGTGTACCAATACATGTCAACCATTCTTAAAAAGTGGGCAAGCAAAAAGCAAACAATCTATTGGCAAAAGGTAAAATTTATGCAAGTGAATATTATTACAGCGAATATAATATTGCGTTATTATTTTTTTTTGTTTCATTAAATAAAGAGACATGAAGATAACCTCTAAAGGCAGGCCCTCAAATGGAAACTTTTTTAAAAAATCCAGTCCGTGGCGTTACCTTCCCCTGCTTTCTGGTAATGAGACTCAATGTCTGGCCCTCTCGAAAAGCGACGAAAAGCATGTATCCGTGTGTGCTCTGCGTACGTTAAAGAATCCTTAGCAGTTAGGAATAGAAAATAAAAAAAGTAAAGTTCCCCCGTCACGCCAAGTGGCGTATAGGGAATATGGTGTTAGTGACCATAAATTTTACAGACCTTCAGCACATGATTTTGGGGGTAATGTGGTCGGTATTACGCCCGTGCCGCTTTACTTTCTCAGAAAAAAATCCGGTACCCATTAACGGCTGGGTGAACCTTGAAGCCGTCGGTTGGGATCGAACCCTACTTGTTGTTCTTTGTAGTCCAGTTCACTAACCACTGAGCTATCGTGGTTCCCAGAAATATAAAATAGAAGGCTAAAGATAGTCGCTGCCTGGAAAAAAAACAATAGAAAAGGGGAAAGAATCTATCCAAAAACGTTAAAACTCTCGACGATAAAACTATGTGAGTACCTCAGAAGTCGAAGAATATCTGCCTGTATGGCGAGAGACACCTGAGTACATGGCTGTCAGTGTGAAAAATAGGAAAAAGTGACAATTGTTCAAAATCCAGATCCTCTAGATAGTCGGAGATATAAATCTGACGAACACAAACAATAAACAACAGCTGAAGTAAAACAAATGCATCATCATCGTCATCTAGTGCCGTCTCCACATCGACGATTGGCTACCATAGAGCCCCATTCCGCTCTCTCTCTCTTGCTTTGATGGTGCAGGTTTTCATAGGCTGACTTGTTCATCTTTTGATGTTACTCGTCCATGTTAGTCTTGGTCCTCCTTTGCCTCTTTTACCTTGTATTTTCCTTTCCACTGTTACTTTTAGTAGGCTTCTGTGTCCTTTAACATGCCCCAAAATTCTCAGTTGTCTTGCTTGAATTGTGGTTTATAATTCTCCTTTCATTTTAATTGTTTTAAGACTTCATCGTTTGTTTTCTTTTCCTTCCATCTAATTCTTCCTATTCTTCTATAAATGCACATTTCAAAGGCTTCAATTTTCTATTCGGTTTAAAAAAAACAAATGCGCAAGTGTTACATTTTGTGTGTGTGTGTGTGTGTGCATTTTGAGAAATGTTTATTTAAATTGAATTTTGCAATAATTTGTGAAATATGAAGAAGTTATTTTTAAGAAAATAAAATAAGTGGAGGCTTCTTAGATTTTAATACCATTGGCTTAAGCCTACAAAGTCTTTAAGTAAATCCGGCACAGTAAGGGGCCATTTGTAACTTTCACACACTCTGTCTCCAAACATTTTGTGTCTTTTTCCTTCACTTTTGCAAAGATCTCATTTCCTCTGGTGGCTTTTTCGCCCTCATTGAGCTACAAACCTCATTTTTGTATATTCCTTTTCTAACATTGTTGCCACCAATTCCGTACTTTAATAATCCTTTTCTAGTATTGTTGCCACAAATTCCTTACTTTAGAACTTCCGTTCAATATGGTGAATAGGCGGCAGGAACTATTGAAGGCTATGTATGAAAGTGTTCCTTGTTGCATTTTCCTCATATTCCACACTCTGTGCACACCGTGAGCTGTGTGTTTCATCCGTTTTGATCATATTTCGATATTCCAATTGTTTATGATGATATCGTATGGCAGGGAATACTTGGCTGTGTTCACTTTCAGTGCGGTTTCGCCTTATGTCTTTTGGCGTGTGCTGAGACTGCTATGATGGGGACTACAGCTACCTTTCTTTGTTTGGGAGATGAGTTAGTAATTCTGATGATTCCATTGGCACGGGCGGTTGTGCAATTATGGATTTTAATTCGTTTGCAGTGATACCGGGGTCTTCCATAACCAAAGAACCAATACTTGCTTTAATATTCCTTTTCTAGCATTGTTGCCTCAAATTCCTTACTCTAATCTTCGTTTTCTTGCATTGTTGCCTCCAATTCCTTACTTTAATGTTCATTTTCTTGCAATGTTGCCACCAATTCCTTACTTTAATATCTCTTTTCCATAATTGTTGTCGCCAACTCCTTACTTTAATATTCCTTGTCCCAAATTGCTGCCACCAACTCATTACTTTAATATTCCTTTTCCATAATTATTGTCGCCAACTCCTTACTTTAATATTCCTTTCCCCAAATTGCTGCCGCCAACTCCTTACTTTAATATTCCTTTTCCCAAATTGCTGCCACCAACTCTTTACTTTAATATTCCCTTCCCAGCATTGTTTTCATCAAATACTTTAATTATTATTCCTTACCAAGCAGTGTCTTCATCTTCATTGAGTGCCATCTCCGCATCCATGGAGCGTCATTCCGTTCTGTCTCTTACTTTTATAGTATAGATTGTCATAAACTGATTTGTCCATATTTTGATGTTCCTCGACCGTGTTAGTCTTGGTCTGGCTCTGCCTCTTTTACCTTGTATTCCCCCTCACCCAGATTACTTTTAGTAGGCTGTTGTGTCTTTTAACATGCCCCAAAAGTGTTTACATCAAGAGCGATTTATTATTGACTCAATCTAAACCACTGCAAACAACTTTTCGCACTGTGATTTTCCCCTGCTATGTGTTAACAATGCACATATATATTACTGATGTTGTCATACTATCTGATGTTCATAATTATCATCAAATAATTGTTTACAAGTATTTGTAATTCTTTTCCAGTTGTAATTTTTAACATCCATGTCTTTGAGCCATATAAGAGGGTTGTTTTTACATTTACATTAAATAGTCCTATCTTAGTGTTTTCTTTTTGCATCTTTATGGGTTTTTTTTTTTTTTTGCTGCCGATAAGTTTGAAGACGCACCACAGAAATAAAAAGCAGAATAGTACAGGCCATAATAGCATTTCAGAAAATGAAAAATATTTTATGCAACAAATCTAAGTCAATAGAAGTGGAATACTTGGTTACAAATGGCAAAAGAAAAAGAAAGAGAGATCGCGGATGTCATAGCATGGAAAACAGTCATCAACAGAACTGATTCGATGCACTGTAGATAGAATATTGTGGAAGTACATGATCACCAACGGGAGCCACGATAGCTCAGTGGTTAGTGAACTGGACTACAAAGGACAAGGGATAGGGTTCGATTCCAACCGACGGCTTCCGGGTTCACCCAGCCTTAAATTTGAACCGGATTTTTTTCTGAGAAAGTAAAGCGGCACGGGCGTAATACCGACCACATTACCCCTATAATTATGTGTTGAATGTCTGTAAAATTTATGGTCACTAACACCATATTCCCAATACGCCACTTGGCGAGACGGGAGTACTTTACTTTTTACTTATGATCACCTACGCCAAATGATATGTCATATGATGGTGATAAGTTTGATGAGAGATGGTCCTACTTTATGTATTCCCTGCTGACGCCTCCCTCAGCTTTTCCTTGTTGACAATGTAGACCAAGCATGTAAAGTAACCTGCTTTCTCGTCTAGGAGCTTCGATGGTTGAGTGGTTGGTGTCCTCGCTTCCTGGCGAGAAGGGTCAGAGTTCGTCTCCCAAAAGTGGCGGATTTTTTTTTTCGGACCAACACAACTCCGAGATTCAACCAGCTTCTAAAATTGTGTACCCGAAAATTTTCTGGGCAGTAAAGGCGACCTGGCGTGATGCCGACCACATACCCAAATATCTGCCTTGGTCATAGAAAAATCTGGTCACTAACATCATATTTCCCATAGGCCAAGCAATGTAGGGGAGGTAATCTTGACTTTACTTTCTCCTTTTGTGCTTTTTCAACTTCTGCTGGCTTGTGACATGTCTTGTCTCGTTTCATTATCTTTGTTTTACCAATATTAAATCTATGGTCCCATTTTCATAAAGTTTATTAGTTCATGTAGCTATTCTTTCATCTTGTTGTATCTATGTTCAGAAAGTCTCTTTCATCTTGTTGTATCTATGTCAGAAAGTCTCTTTCATCTTGTTGTATCTATGTTCAGAAAGTCTCTTTCATCTTGTTGTATCTATGTCAGAAAGTCTCTTTCATCTTGTTGTATCTATGTTCAGAAAGTCTCTTTCATCTTGTTGTATCTATGTTCAGAAAGTATCTTTCATCTGGTTGTATCTATGTTCAGAAAGTATCTTTCATCTTGTTGTATCTATGTTCAGAAAGTCTCTTTCATCTTGTTGTATCTATGTCAGAAAGTCTCTTTCATCTTGTTGTATCTATGTTCAGAAAGTCTCTTTCATCTTGTTGTATCTATGTTCAGAAAGTATCTTTCACCTTGTTGTATCTATGTTCAGAAAGTTTCTTTTATCTTGTTGTATCTATGTTCAGAAAGTCTCTTTCATCTTGTTATATCTATGTTCAGAAAGTCTCTTTCATATTGTAGTATCTATGTTCAGAACGTCTCTTTCATCTTGTTGCATCTATGTTCAGCAAGTCTCTTTCATCTGGTTGTATCTATGTTCAGAAAGTATCTTTCATCTGGTTGTATCTATGTTCAGAAAGTCTCTTTCACGTTGTTGTATATGTTCAGAAATTCTAACATCTCGACAAAACCGAAGTCATCCATTTAGTGATAGCGTCTTCTAGTCTCTCTATTGTCATTTCCAGGCCAAGACAGCACAGAGGGCAGACATTCTAGACTATCTGTGTCCGGACGACCTTTGTTATCCAGCATCAGACATTGCACATGATCCGCAGTGTATCGATAAGAATCTATTCTGGGTGAGTTGTTCAATCTCAGCGTGCGGGTTGATGGCTGTTGTTGTCGCCCCTCGCCTCAGTGTTCTTTTTAGTGTTTCTCTAGGTCGGCTTCTATTTCTGTTACCCTCTAGTTCTCATCTGAGGGCCTACTTTGATATTCTCTTGTTGTCTCTTCTCATCAAATGGCCAACGTATGACCACCTTCTTTTCTTGATTATAGATGATATTTTTGTCAGCTTTGTCCTTTCTCTTATCTCTGCACTAGTCTTGAACTCATTCCATGGTAAACAAAGTACTTTCCTCAGATATTTGTTATCAAATGCCTCCAGTTTATTTTCTGTTTCTTTAGTTGTTTTCCTGCTCTCACATTCAGAAGTAAGGGTGGATAAAACATTTGATTTGAAAATCTTGAGCTTTGTTTTTGTTCTTAATAATTTTGATTTCCATATTTTATCAAAGTTTCTGAAAGTCATGCCTGCCAATTCTGATTCCAACTTCTTTCTTTGTCTCTCCTTGATCTATGCAGCTTCCAAGATATACAAAGTGATCTACTTCTTCCACTGTTTTTCCTTCAAGGTATATTCTTCCTTCTTAGCGAATTGTATTTTCAATAATTTTATCTTTTCTTGATTGATCCCAAATCAAACTTATCTATCCATTAACGACGTGTCATTTGTTTTTGTTTTCTTGCATTATGTTCACATTGTTATTGATAAGAACTATATCGTCCACAAAATCAAGGTCCACTAATTAACATCTTATTGTTGTTACAATGTTTTTGTTACGTTGACATCACTTCTGTATTGTGAAGTCGATGGCAGTTGCAAACAACAAGGGAGATAAAACACATCCTTATACCATATTGATTAGAGGCCACAAATATGGGATTTCTCAGAAGAATGTTCAGAGTTCTCTGGACAGCTGAAAAGACCAATGAGGACATTTTAATAAAAGGCCAACACAAAAAGGGAGTTCCTAAAAAAACATCAGAAAGAAACAATCATCATTTTTCTCGCCCATTATGAGAAGAGGAAAGTTGGAATACTTGGTTACAACTGGCAAAATAAAAGGAAAGAGAGATAGCTGAAGACAAAGAGAGAAAATACTGGATAGCTTGGTGTCGTGGCATGGAAACAGTCAACAACAGAACTGATACGATGCGCTGTGGATAGAAAATTGTGGAAGGACATGATCGCCTACGCCAACCGGTTTGCACATGATGATGATGACGATAGCGAATTACCTACCTGGCAGTTACAGGAACATCGTCGCTGGACACAAGAGGGTCTTGGAATACGGATGTAGCAGGTTTTGCAAACAAGAAAATCCTAAATTATTCTTACGGACATTTTCTGAATTTTGATTCTAAAATTAAAAAATTACGATCAGTGAGTCGCTGTTAAGTGCCAGTCTTTTATTCCATCACCTCCTATTTCTTTACTGCATTCAGTCTGACAAAAAAAAAGAGGGACAATGTTACCGAATATTCTGTTACAAACACGGATGTTAGGAAAAGCCCAACCAGGATTTCACATTATTCCCTCTCTGTATATATAGGGCCGTTTTGGTTCAATTTTTGGTTGACATAAGTTTGCCAGATTTATTGCGCTGACAAGCCAAAAAAGTATGTTCAGGTTTGAAAGGTAATTATTATAATTCGTGTTTGTGGTCTCCGAGATAAAATGCTTCAAAAATTATTTTTTTTTTTGTCTTCACATTTCAATATGTAGTTTGGTTTTTGTTGAAGAAATTATTTTATAATTCTTTTCAATTTTTCATCATCATCATCGAGTGCCATCTCCGCAACGAAGGTTGGCTACCATGGAGCCCACTCTGCACTGTCACTTGCTTTGATGACGCAAGTTGTCATAGGCTGGTTTGTCCATCTTTTAATGTTACTCGTCCATGTTAGTCGTGGTCTGCCTCTGCCTCTTTTACCTTGTATTTTCCCTTCCAGGGTTACTTTTAGTAGGGTGTTGTGTCTTTTAACATGGTCCAAAAATCGCATTTGTCTTGTTTGAATTGTGTCAGTAGTTCTCTTTTCATTTCTAGTTGTTTTAAGACTTCATCGTTTGTTTTCTTTTCTTTGCATCCAATTCTACCTATTCTTCTATATATCCACATTTCAAAGGTTTCGATTCTCTGTTCTGTTTTCTTGTCTAATGTTCATTTTCTGCACCATATTGGAATGTTGAGAAGACATAACATTTTGCTATTCTTAGTTTTAGACCTTCATGACATTAAAATTACTGTTTGCCATTCCTTCTCTTTTGTTTATTTCAGTTTTATATTATCCATCACTGGTTATAGTATGTCCAAGGTAGTTGTAGTTGTGAACTGTCTCCAGGTCTATTCCTTCTATTTTGATATCCACATCTTCTTGCTATCCGTATCTAGTCCCTATTTGTTGCTTGTCTTGTTTATTTCATGAAGTAATTCTTTTCTTTTCTTGTCCATAATTTTAAGCATGTCTGACTTCCAGAATTCAGGTTCGATTCTGACAGATGGCTTCCAGGTTCACCCAGCCTTAAATGGGTTCCGGATTTTTTTTCTGGGCAAGTAAAGGGACACGGAATACCGACCACATTACCCCAGAAATCATGTGCCGAAGTTCTGTATGAATAATGGTCACTAAAACTATAATGCCTATACGCAACTTGGTGTGACGGGACTCTTTATGTTTTTTTTTTATGTCTGACTTCCAACCAATATGTTTAATGTATTCGACATTCATCACCATGACGTGGCATAAAAATAAACAGAACAAATCTGAAACAAGTGCAACGCGTCAAATACTTGGGCACAATAATAACATCAGATTGAAGATGCACCACAGAAATAAAAAGCAGAATAACTCAGGACAAAATTCCATTTTGGAAAATGAAAAATATCTTATGCAACAAATCTATGTCAACAGAAGTGAGAAAGAGAGTTTATCGGTGCTATATACAGCCAGTTCTGACCTATAGTAGCAAATCATGGACAGAAGAAAAAACAGATGAAAAGATGATTAGAGGCCTTAGAGATGGGATTTCTCATAAGAATATCGAAAGTTCCCTAGACAGCTAAAAAGACCAATGAGGAAATTCTCAAAGAGGCAAACACAAAAAGGGAGCTCATAAAAAACAACAGAAAGAAATAATTAACATTTTTTGGGCGCATCATGAGAAGAGGAAAGTTGGAATACTTGGTTACAACTGGCAACATACTAGCAAAGAGAGACTGCGGACGATCATAATCTAGATAGCGAAGTGTGATGGCACGGTAAACAGTCAACAACAAAATTGATCAGATTCACTATGGACAGAGAACTGCGGAACGGAATGATCACTTACGCCAACTCGTATGGCACATAATGATGATTATCATCCTCATCCTCATCATCATCTTCATCATTATCATCACGTACCAAGCCTGGTGGCGTAGGTGATCATGTCTCTCCACAACTTTCGATCTCGACAGTTATTTATCATTTCTATTGTTGACCTTCTGCCAAGTCATTCTCTTAAGCTGTCTGGTATCTTTTCTCTTTGCTTCCCTCTATCTCTTCGTCTCTCAATTTTCCCAGTTGTTACAATATATTCCAGTTGTTCTCTTCTCATTACATGGCCAAAAATATGATGATTGTTTTTTTTCCTAATATTGAAAATGAGCTGTCTTGTTTTCTTTTTCAGAACGTTTTCATTACTCTTCTTAGCTGTCCATGGTATTCTCAATATTCTTCTGTAAAACCACATTTCTACAGCCTCAATGATTTTCTTGTCCTCGTCCTATTGTCCATCATTCACATCCATATGTTAAGACTGGCTCTACATAACATTTATGAACATCTTTTTCTTGATACAACCTTTTAAATAAAAATTATTCCCTTTATTTCGGTTTCCATCACTGAGTCTTTCCAAATCACCGCAGCTTACGTTTTTCCCAAAGCTTAGGCCGTTTTGCCGTATTTTCTCACACATCGTTGAATACAAATCCAATGTACTTATCATTTTATCATTATGCCTAATGCATACCTTCTTTGAGTTTCTACATTTCTTTTTAATGTTTCTGCACTTTAACCGACATCCCATAGTACATGTCTTATATTTCAGATATTTTCCAGAGTTGTCTCCCCGCTGTAACACATGCGTATTTCCTCGTTTGCATCTACTATATTATCATTTAGTATACACCAGACTTTAATGCAGTGTGACCCTCTTTGGACAAGTATTTTTTAGCAACCATTTTGTACACACAAATGTTCAAAGAAATGTAGAGATATATCTGCTGTTTGTCATTACTTGATCAAGTAGCATCTATCAAACTGTTCAGGAAAGGATGCTCAATTCTTCTTCTTCTGCTTCTTCTTCTTCTTTCCTTCCTCATTTGCCTTTCAGCGTCGAGGGGAGATATAATTTGCGGTCTTTTGCTCTTTTGTTTGCCTCTACTGCTGTTATGTTTCCTAGTGCTTCTAGTATTCCGTCGATTCATCTTTTTCGTGGTCGGCCCTTGGGTCTGGTATTCTCACAACGTTTGTTGAAGGCTCGTTGTGTTGTGTTTTGATCTTTCTGCCTTGTCACGTGGCCAAACCATTTTATCTGTTGTTTCTTTATATATTCTGTGGCGGGGGCTATTCCTAGATTTTTTTCTTAGTTCCTCATTTCTGATCTCATCTCTCAGACTGTTTCCTGTCATTCGTCTGACACATTTCATCTCAGTAGAGGTTATTTTTCTTATTGTTCTTGCATCTAGGGTCCAGGTCTGGCACTGGTAGCACAACGTTGGGATGAAGATTGTACTGTAGAGTGCTCGTTTTGCCTCTAGAGTTATTTCCTTGTTGGACAATAGTGGTGATAACTGTCCAATGATTTGACAAGCTTTGATACATCTTGAGTCTATTTCTGCTGTTTGTGAATTATCGTTTGTCATTAAACTTCCTAGGTATTTGAATTTCTCTACTTGTTTTAGTTGCCTGCCTTCCATAGTTATGTTGATGTTCTGTATATTTTTGGCGACATTTATGACTTCTGTTTTCTTGATGTTGAGTTTCATGTTGTATTTTGTGCTTGTGCTGTTGAGTTTGTTTAAGTGTTCTTGTAGGTCTTCTATTGTTTCATGTATTAGTGCCTGATCGTCTGTAAATAAAGCTTGCTGATCTCTATCTATCATGATTTGGCTAACTTGCATATATAGTCAATGTATGTAATAAACAATATACAGTAGGGGGAGGGTGGGGGGGCAGCACGTTGCTCTATTCATGTACAATATATACAATACAATATGGTATTTTTGTATAAGAAAAATCAAATAAAAATGTGACATGGATAAACAAACAACAAACAAACAAAAAATCCACAAAATGCAAACAAAATTGCCACTAAAATATTTCTTCTTACTTATCATAGTAGTAAATAAAAGTACCCCTGTCAGGCCAAGTGGCGTATAGGGAATATGGTGTTAGTGACCATAAATATTACATACCTTCGGAACATGATTTTTGGGGTAATTTTGTCGGTATTACGCCCGTGCCGCTTTACTTTCCCATAAAAAAAATCCGGTACCCACTAAAGGCTGGGTGAACCGGAAGCCGTATGGTGGAATCGAACCCTACTTCTTGTCATTTGTACTCCAGTTCACTAACCACTGAGCTATAGCGGCTCACTCTTACTTATCATAGTTTATCCAAATCTGCACATGTTAATATTAATTTCAATCATTTAAATTCAGAAAACAACACATTTATTACCATTCACATCAACGGAGTTTTAAAAATTGAAAACAAATAAATCAAGAAATTTGTTTCACCTATCGCTAAGATAAAGCAGCTTCAAAAAAATGAGGAAGATACTCTCCAATCCATTTTTGACAATAGAAACAAGAAAATGAGTTCTTAAATATTATGTAGAGCCAGTCTTAACATGTGGATGCGAATGATGGACAATAGGACAACAGACAAGAAAATCACTGGAGTCTGCAGAAATGTGGTTTTACAGAAGAATGTTGAGTTGAGAATACCATGGGCAGCTAAGAAGAGTATTGAAAACGTTCTGAAAGATTCCAAAGTAAAAATAGAACTAATTTCCAATATTAGGAAGAAACAATCATCATTTTTTGTCCATGTAATGAGAAGAGAACAACTGGAATATATTGTAACAACTGGAAAAATTGAGAGACGAAGAAATAGAGGGAAGCAAAGAGAAAAGATACCAGACAGCTTAAGAGAATGGCTTGGCAGAAGGTCAACAACAGAAATGATAGCTAGCTGCCGAGATCGAAAGTTGTGGAGAGTCATGATCACATACGCCAGCATGCCCGGTACTTGATGATGATGAACGCTAACATACTTTCTTCTTTGTTTCTTTTATCTCGCTGCTGATGCCTTTAAGCGTTGCAAAGAAAGGATGTTGTCAGTATACAATGATGTCTATAGATATTTGTTTGTTGTTGTTGTCAGTATACAATGATGTCTCTAGATATTTGTTTGTTGTTGTTGTCAATATACTATGATGTTTCTAGATATTTGTTTGCTAACAGTGGAACCCACAGTGAAGACCGGTCGGAAGTGGTAGGCGTGTACGGCAGTACACGAAGCACGTGAGACTCCAGCTAAAGGAAGTAATGGGCTACACGCAGACCAACAGGCGTGGATTTGGTCACAGAGACATCCAATGGTGGTCAAAGGCATCAAATAGACAACGATAGGATATGGTAGTCAGGGAGATCAGAGATGTCGAGGAGAACAAGCGTGTACAAAAGGCAGCACAACAAGTGCAGCAAGGCCAATGGACCACATGGGAGATGGCTTTGCAGAGGACACTGACATGGAATGACATATGGCATATGGCACCGCTGCGGCTCAGCTACATAATCAGATCGATGTTCGACCTTCTACCATCAGCCTGCAACTTTGTGAAAAGGGGGGGGGGGACAGATGACAATCGATGTACGACCTACTACCATCAGCCTGCGACCTTGTGAAGTGGGGGAAGACAGATGACAATCGATGTCCTCTTTGCGGAGGAAAACAGATGATGGATCATGTTCTTTCCTCATGCAAGACAGCACTAGGCCAAGGGCGGTACACATGGCGACACAACAAAGTGCTGCATGAACTGGCTGCCACCGTGGATGGGGCGACACAACAGAGTGCTGCACGAACTGGCTGTCACCGTGGATGGGGCGACACAACAGAGTGCTGCATGAACTGGCTGTCACCGTGGATGGGGCGACACAACAGAGTGCTGCATGAACTGGCTGTCACCGTGGATGGGGCGACACAACAGAGTGCTGCACGAACTGGCTGTCACCGTGGATGGGGCGACACAATAGAGTGCTGCATGAACTGGCTGACACCGTGGATGGGGCGACACAACAGAGTGCTGCATGAACTGGCTGTCACCGTGGATGGGGCGACACAACAGAGTGCTGCATGAACTGGCTGACACCGTGGATGGGGCGACACAACAGAGTGCTGCATGAACTCGCTGCCACCGTGGATGGGGCGACACAACAGAGTGCTGCATGAACTGGCTGTCACCGTGGATGGGGCGACACAACAGAGTGCTGCATGAACTGGCTGTCACCGTGGATTGGGCGACACAACAGAGTGCTGCATGAACTGGCTGTCACCGTGGATGGGGCGACACAACAGAGTGCTGCATGAACTGGCTACCACCGTGGATGGGGCGACACAATAGAGTGCTGCATGAACTGGCTACCACCGTGGATGGGGCGACACAACAGAGTGCTGCATGAACTGGCTACCACCGTGGATGGGGCGACACAATAGAGTGCTGCATGAACTGGCTACCACCGTGGATGGGGCGACACAACAGAGTGCTGCATGAACTGGCTGACATCGTGAATGGGGCGACACAACAGAGTGCTGCATGAACTGGCTGTCACCGTGGATGTGGCGACACAACAGAGTGCTGCATGAACTGGCTACTACCGTGGATGTGGCGACACAACAGAGTGCTGCATGAACTGGCTACCACCGTGGATGGGGCAACACAACTGAGTGCTGCATGAACTGGCTGCCACCGTGGACGGGGCGACACAACAGAGTGCTGCATGAACTGGCTGCCACCGTGGATGGGGCGACACAATAGAGTGCTGCATGAACTGGCTGCCACCGTGGATGGGGCGACACAACAGAGTGCTGCATGAACTGGCTGCCACCGTGGATGGGGCGACACAACAGAGTGCTGCATGAACTGGCTGCCACCGTGGATGGGGCGACACAACAGAGTGTTGCATGAACTGGCTGCCACCGTGGATGGGGCGACACAACAGAGTGCTGCATGAACTGGCTGTCACCGTGGATGGGGCGACACAACAGAGTGCTGCATGAACTGGCTGTCACCGTGGATGGGGCGACACAACAGAGTGCTGCATGAACTGGCTGTCACCGTGGATGGGGTGACACAACAGAGTGCTGCATGAACTGGCTGTCACCGTGGATGGGGCGACACAACAGAGTGCTGCATGAACTGGCTGTCACCGTGGGTGGGGCGACACAACAGAGTGCTGCATGAACTGGCTGTCACTGTGGATGGGGCGACACAACAGAGTGCTGCATGAACTGGCTGTCACCGTGGATGGGGCGACACAACAGAGTGCTGCATGAACTGGCTGCCACCGTGGGTGGGGCGACACAACAGAGTGCTGCATGAACTGGCTGTCACCGTGGATGGGGCGACACAACAGAGTGCTGCATGAACTGGCTGTCACCGTGGATGGGGCGACACAACAGAGTGCTGCATGAACTGGCTACCACCGTGGATGGGGCGACACAATAGAGTGCTGCATGAACTGGCTACCACCGTGGATGGGGCGACACAACAGAGTGCTGCATGAACTGGCTACCACCGTGGATGGGGCGACACAATAGAGTGCTGCATGAACTGGCTACCACCGTGGATGGGGCGACACAACAGAGTGCTGCATGAACTGGCTGACATCGTGAATGGGGCGACACAACAGAGTGCTGCATGAACTGGCTGTCACCGTGGATGTGGCGACACAACAGAGTGCTGCATGAACTGGCTACTACCGTGGATGGGGCGACACAACAGAGTGCTGCATGAACTGGCTACCACCGTGGATGGGGCAACACAACTGAGTGCTGCATGAACTGGCTGCCACCGTGGACGGGGCGACACAACAGAGTGCTGCATGAACTGGCTGCCACCGTGGATGGGGCGACACAATAGAGTGCTGCATGAACTGGCTGCCACCGTGGATGGGGCGACACAACAGAGTGCTGCATGAACTGGCTGCCACCGTGGATGGGGCGACACAACAGAGTGCTGCATGAACTGGCTGCCACCGTGGATGGGGCGACACAACAGAGTGTTGCATGAACTGGCTGCCACCGTGGATGGGGCGACACAACAGAGTGTTGCATGAACTGGCTGTCACCGTGGATGGGGCGACACAACAGAGTGCTGCATGAACTGGCTGTCACCGTGGATGGGGCGACACAACAGAGTGCTGCATGAACTGACTGTCACCGTGGATGGGGTGACACAACAGAGTGCTGCATGAACTGGCTGTCACCGTGGATGGGGCGACACAACAGAGTGCTGCATGAACTGGCTGTCACCGTGGATGGGGCGACACAACAGAGTGCTGCATGAACTCGCTGCCACCGTGGATGGGGCGACACAACAGAGTGCTGCATGAACTGGCTGCCACCGTGGATGGGGAGACACAACAGAGTGCTGCATGAACTGGCTGACATCGTGGATGGGGAGACACAACAGAGTGCTGCATGAACTGGCTGACATCGTGGATGGGGCGACACAACAGAGTGCTGCATGAACTGGCTGTCACCGTGGATGTGGCGACACAACAGAGTGCTGCATGAACTCGCTGCCACCGTGGATGGGGCGACACAACAGAGTGCTGCATGAACTGGCTGCCACCGTGGATGGGGCGACACAACAGAGTGTTGCATGAACTGGCTGTCACCGTGGATGGGGCGACACAACAGAGTGCTGCATGAACTGGCTGTCACCGTGGATGGGGCGACACAACAGAGTGCTGCATGAACTGGCTGTCACCGTGGATGGGGCGACACAACAGAGTGCTGCATGAACTGGCTGTCACCGTGGATGGGGTGACACAACAGAGTGCTGCATGAACTGGCTGCCACCGTGGATGGGGCGACACAACAGAGTGCTGCATGAACTGGCTGACATCGTGGATGGGGCGACACAACAGAGTGCTGCATGAACTGGCTGACATCGTGGATGGGGCGACACAACAGAGTGCTGCATGAACTGGCTGCCACCGTGGATGGGGCGACACAACAGAGTGCTGCATGAACTGGCTGCCACCGTGGATGGGGCGACACAACAGAGTGCTGCATGAACTGGCTGACATCGTGGATGGGGCGACACAATAGAGTGCTGCATGAACTGGCTGACATCGTGGATGGGGCGACACAACAGAGTGCTGCATGAACTGGCTGACATCGTGGATGGGGCGACACAACAGAGTGCTGCATGAACTGGCTACCACAGTGGATGGGGTGACACAACAGAGTGCTGCATGAACTGGCTACCACAGTGGATGGGGTGACACAACAGAGTGCTGCATGAACTGGCTGTCACCGTGGATGGGGCGACACAACAGAGTGCTGCATGAACTGGCTGTCACCGTGGATGGGGTGACACAACAGAGTGCTGCATGAACTGGCTGACATCGTGGATGGGGCGACACAATAGAGTGCTGCATGAACTGGCTGCCACCGTGGATGGGGCGACACAACAGAGTGCTGCATGAACTGGCTGCCACCGTGGATGGGGTGACACAACAGAGTGCTGCATGAACTGGCTACCACCGTGGATGGGGCGACACAACAGAGTGCTGCATGAACTGGCTGTCACCGTGGATGGGGCGACACAACAGAGTGCTGCATGAACTGGCTGCCACCGTGGATGGGGCGACACAACAGAGTGCTGCATGAACTGGCTGCCACCGTGGATGGGGCGACACAACAGAGTGCTGCATGAACTGGCTGCCACCGTGGATGGGGAGACACAACAGAGTGCTGCATGAACTGGCTGACATCGTGGATGGGGCGACACAACAGAGTGCTGCATGAACTGGCTGACATCGTGGATGGGGAGACACAACAGAGTGCTGCATGAACTGGCTGACATCGTGGATGGGGAGACACAACAGAGTGCTGCATGAACTGGCTGTCACCGTGGATGGGGCGACACAACAGAGTGCTGCATGAACTGGCTGACACCGTGGATGGGGCGACACAACAGAGTGCTGCATGAACTCGCTGCCACCGTGGATGGGGCGACACAACAGAGTGCTGCATGAACTGGCTGTCACCGTGGATGGGGCGACACAACAGAGTGCTGCATGAACTGGCTGTCACCGTGGATTGGGCGACACAACAGAGTGCTGCATGAACTGGCTGTCACCGTGGATGGGGCGACACAACAGAGTGCTGCATGAACTGGCTACCACCGTGGATGGGGCGACACAATAGAGTGCTGCATGAACTGGCTACCACCGTGGATGGGGCGACACAACAGAGTGCTGCATGAACTGGCTACCACCGTGGATGGGGCGACACAATAGAGTGCTGCATGAACTGGCTACCACCGTGGATGGGGCGACACAACAGAGTGCTGCATGAACTGGCTGACATCGTGAATGGGGCGACACAACAGAGTGCTGCATGAACTGGCTGTCACCGTGGATGTGGCGACACAACAGAGTGCTGCATGAACTGGCTACTACCGTGGATGTGGCGACACAACAGAGTGCTGCATGAACTGGCTACCACCGTGGATGGGGCAACACAACTGAGTGCTGCATGAACTGGCTGCCACCGTGGACGGGGCGACACAACAGAGTGCTGCATGAACTGGCTGCCACCGTGGATGGGGCGACACAATAGAGTGCTGCATGAACTGGCTGCCACCGTGGATGGGGCGACACAACAGAGTGCTGCATGAACTGGCTGCCACCGTGGATGGGGCGACACAACAGAGTGCTGCATGAACTGGCTGCCACCGTGGATGGGGCGACACAACAGAGTGTTGCATGAACTGGCTGCCACCGTGGATGGGGCGACACAACAGAGTGCTGCATGAACTGGCTGTCACCGTGGATGGGGCGACACAACAGAGTGCTGCATGAACTGGCTGTCACCGTGGATGGGGCGACACAACAGAGTGCTGCATGAACTGGCTGTCACCGTGGATGGGGTGACACAACAGAGTGCTGCATGAACTGGCTGTCACCGTGGATGGGGCGACACAACAGAGTGCTGCATGAACTGGCTGTCACCGTGGGTGGGGCGACACAACAGAGTGCTGCATGAACTGGCTGTCACTGTGGATGGGGCGACACAACAGAGTGCTGCATGAACTGGCTGTCACCGTGGATGGGGCGACACAACAGAGTGCTGCATGAACTGGCTGCCACCGTGGGTGGGGCGACACAACAGAGTGCTGCATGAACTGGCTGTCACCGTGGATGGGGCGACACAACAGAGTGCTGCATGAACTGGCTGTCACCGTGGATGGGGCGACACAACAGAGTGCTGCATGAACTGGCTACCACCGTGGATGGGGCGACACAATAGAGTGCTGCATGAACTGGCTACCACCGTGGATGGGGCGACACAACAGAGTGCTGCATGAACTGGCTACCACCGTGGATGGGGCGACACAATAGAGTGCTGCATGAACTGGCTACCACCGTGGATGGGGCGACACAACAGAGTGCTGCATGAACTGGCTGACATCGTGAATGGGGCGACACAACAGAGTGCTGCATGAACTGGCTGTCACCGTGGATGTGGCGACACAACAGAGTGCTGCATGAACTGGCTACTACCGTGGATGGGGCGACACAACAGAGTGCTGCATGAACTGGCTACCACCGTGGATGGGGCAACACAACTGAGTGCTGCATGAACTGGCTGCCACCGTGGACGGGGCGACACAACAGAGTGCTGCATGAACTGGCTGCCACCGTGGATGGGGCGACACAATAGAGTGCTGCATGAACTGGCTGCCACCGTGGATGGGGCGACACAACAGAGTGCTGCATGAACTGGCTGCCACCGTGGATGGGGCGACACAACAGAGTGCTGCATGAACTGGCTGCCACCGTGGATGGGGCGACACAACAGAGTGTTGCATGAACTGGCTGCCACCGTGGATGGGGCGACACAACAGAGTGTTGCATGAACTGGCTGTCACCGTGGATGGGGCGACACAACAGAGTGCTGCATGAACTGGCTGTCACCGTGGATGGGGCGACACAACAGAGTGCTGCATGAACTGACTGTCACCGTGGATGGGGTGACACAACAGAGTGCTGCATGAACTGGCTGTCACCGTGGATGGGGCGACACAACAGAGTGCTGCATGAACTGGCTGTCACCGTGGATGGGGCGACACAACAGAGTGCTGCATGAACTCGCTGCCACCGTGGATGGGGCGACACAACAGAGTGCTGCATGAACTGGCTGCCACCGTGGATGGGGAGACACAACAGAGTGCTGCATGAACTGGCTGACATCGTGGATGGGGAGACACAACAGAGTGCTGCATGAACTGGCTGACATCGTGGATGGGGCGACACAACAGAGTGCTGCATGAACTGGCTGTCACCGTGGATGTGGCGACACAACAGAGTGCTGCATGAACTCGCTGCCACCGTGGATGGGGCGACACAACAGAGTGCTGCATGAACTGGCTGCCACCGTGGATGGGGCGACACAACAGAGTGTTGCATGAACTGGCTGTCACCGTGGATGGGGCGACACAACAGAGTGCTGCATGAACTGGCTGTCACCGTGGATGGGGCGACACAACAGAGTGCTGCATGAACTGGCTGTCACCGTGGATGGGGCGACACAACAGAGTGCTGCATGAACTGGCTGTCACCGTGGATGGGGTGACACAACAGAGTGCTGCATGAACTGGCTGCCACCGTGGATGGGGCGACACAACAGAGTGCTGCATGAACTGGCTGACATCGTGGATGGGGCGACACAACAGAGTGCTGCATGAACTGGCTGACATCGTGGATGGGGCGACACAACAGAGTGCTGCATGAACTGGCTGCCACCGTGGATGGGGCGACACAACAGAGTGCTGCATGAACTGGCTGCCACCGTGGATGGGGCGACACAACAGAGTGCTGCATGAACTGGCTGACATCGTGGATGGGGCGACACAATAGAGTGCTGCATGAACTGGCTGACATCGTGGATGGGGCGACACAACAGAGTGCTGCATGAACTGGCTGACATCGTGGATGGGGCGACACAACAGAGTGCTGCATGAACTGGCTACCACAGTGGATGGGGTGACACAAAAGAGTGCTGCATGAACTGGCTACCACAGTGGATGGGGTGACACAACAGAGTGCTGCATGAACTGGCTACCACAGTGGATGGGGTGACACAACAGAGTGCTGCATGAACTGGCTGTCACCGTGGATGGGGCGACACAACAGAGTGCTGCATGAACTGGCTGTCACCGTGGATGGGGTGACACAACAGAGTGCTGCATGAACTGGCTGACATCGTGGATGGGGCGACACAATAGAGTGCTGCATGAACTGGCTGCCACCGTGGATGGGGCGACACAACAGAGTGCTGCATGAACTGGCTGCCACCGTGGATGGGGTGACACAACAGAGTGCTGCATGAACTGGCTACCACCGTGGATGGGGCGACACAACAGAGTGCTGCATGAACTGGCTGTCACCATGGATGGGGCGACACAACAGAGTGCTGCATGAACTGGCTGCCACCGTGGATGGGGCGACACAACAGAGTGCTGCATGAACTGGCTGCCACCGTGGATGGGGCGACACAACAGAGTGCTGCATGAACTGGCTGCCACCGTGGATGGGGAGACACAACAGAGTGCTGCATGAACTGGCTGACATCGTGGATGGGGCGACACAACAGAGTGCTGCATGAACTGGCTGACATCGTGGATGGGGAGACACAACAGAGTGCTGCATGAACTGGCTGACATCGTGGATGGGGAGACACAACAGAGTGCTGCATGAACTGGCTGACATCGTGGATGGGGCGACACAACAGAGTGCTGCATGAACTGGCTGCCACCGTGGATGGGGCGCGGATGAAGGCCAACAATAAAGTTCGAGCAGCTACGACTAACACCTACTTTTTGAGAGCGGGACAGGCTGCACGCCCCAAGCAGAACCACTGGAGCGACTTCACTATCCTGGACATAGCAAACGATTGGGAGATGACGGTTGACCTCCCAGGGCGAGGGAAGTACCCAGAGTGCATTAAAAGATATAAAATGCGTCCAGACATTGCACTCTACACGTCAAATATGGCACACGTCATTTTAATAGAGCTCACAGTGCCATTTGAATCTAGGATAGAGGAACAGCATATATTTAAACTATCCAAATACAAGGATCTCGCCACCGAGCTGAGACAGCAGGGACTCCAGAGTAGAGTGTTTTCGGTGGTGGTTAGTGCCAGAGGACTCACAACACCATCCCTCTACGGCCTCTTAAAAATGCTAGGAATTAAGGGGGGGGGGGGGGGTGCGGTCAAGAACAATTAAGACTATTGATGAGTCAGCAGAAAGAGCGTCGACCTGGCTGTGGCAGAATCGTGACAGACCAACAGTCAAATAATATTATGTCCAGACCAGACGGATCGGGCGACTATTTTACACCTTGACCACTTATTGCTCCCGCATAAGTCAACAGAGAAGGGAGAACTGAAGTAGGGCCCGAGACGAAGCGATAATTAGTTACATAATCGACCTTTCGATCTTTGTTGTCAGCATACTATGATGTCTCTAGAAAAATATTTGCTTTTTGTTGTCAGTATACTATGATGTCTCTAGAAAAATATTTGCTCTTTGTTTGATTCTCTATTTTGATAAATGGAACGTCTTTCTTTGGCGTATCTGGCTGCTGTTAAATACAACATTTATTCCATCTATCCATTTTTCCATTGGCTCTCCTCTTACCCTTTGTTTTGATGTTCTCAGATAGAATGCTCTAGATGACATTTGGTCTGGTTTCATTCCAAGTGCCCATATCGTTACATTTGTAGTTTGTATATATGTCACAGACATGGGTAAATTCCGATTTCTTCTTTGATTTTAACATTTGGTACTCTATCTGTCCTCGTGTTGTTTCTTATTTTCCTCAAACACCTGATTTCGGATGTCATAATTCTTTGTTTTTTTTTTAATATTTTTGTTCATTGTCCATGCTTGACATTGGTAGTATAATGTTGGTGTGAAGATGCTATTTATCATTTGTCTCTTAACTGTCATTGTAGTCAGTTGGTAGTTAATAATGTTCGCTCTCTGCACTCTGCTACCATACTAAACTGAATAAATCCTTCGATTATAAAATTGAAAGAGACAAAGAGAATTCGCATGAATTTATCATTTTAAAACATAAATAACATGTCTAAAACATATAACATCTTACACTGTGAGAATTGGTAAAGAAGTCATATAACATGTTCCCAGATCGACACAAAACAATCTGGTGTCGGCGAGTTTTAGTTACATTTTTTGTAACAAAATCGTGAAAAACGGTAGAACGTTACACCATACTTTCTAGGACTAACAAGCACAAATGACTATCAAGTGAATTTTCAAATACGGATTTATTAAAAATCGAAACTTCAGCTATTTCTAATAGAACAAACATACCGGCCACGGGTAGTGGCTGGATGTCCATAACGGTATGTAACAACCGGACACTACCAGTTGTCGGGATGTCTATCTAATAAGGGCTAGTCCTGATTTGGTCATTTTTCTGAAATGTTTTCAAGTTTTCATTATAAATACCAATCTTACCGTCAGTTTCTGTTAACTTTCAACAAACAATCAGTTTAGCTATTTTCCCGTGTTACTATTTATAAGTTATTGAGTTATTTGTGGGTCATCATCATTGCACTCCGAACATATTCATTAGTCCTCAGATCCCCTCTTAAGTATGCCCAGCAGGGTCCAGCCACTGAAGACTCCATCTTTGTAATTTGTATCATATTCATCCCAACGTTGTGCTACTAATGCCAGACCTGGACTCTAGATTCAGAAACAATAAGAAAAATAACCTCTACCAGGCCGAAGTGTGTTAGACGCATGGCAGGAAACTGCATGAGAGATAAGATCAGAAATGAAGATCTAACTAAGAAAGATACTAGGAATAATTCCCGCCATAGAGCACACAAAAAAAAAACAACAGATAATAAGGTTCGGCCGCGTGATAAAAGAGAAAGACCACAACGCAACGAGCCTTTAAATCAACGTTACGTGAACACTAGACAGACTCAAGGATTAACCATGAAGAAGAGATGGTTTGATGAATCGGCAATATGAAGGAAAATGTACAACAGCATCACAGAACATAGGGTGAAGCTGGCAAGAGAACGAGATCTAAAGCTATGTACCCTCGTCGATTCTCGAGCGATGCTATATAACATCTTACACTATGAGAATTGGCAAAGAAGCCATATAACAACAAGGCGAAACAAAGTGAAAGCGAAAAAGGAAAAAAAAAGTGAAACCAAGTGTAAGAGAGCAAAGGACCACTTTGACTACAGCGATCTTGCATCACAAAAAACAGATGAGTTAAACACCAAGCTTCCAGCTATCAGCTTCACACAAGAGACAAGTATGCCAATCTCATGAGAAATGAAGGAAATAGTTCACACTATTATTTTGATGCTAATTGCGGTTTAATATAACCAGGATGATTTGGTTTTGAAGCTGACTGTGGTTTAATATAACAAGGATGATTTGGTTTTGATGCTGAATGTGGTTTAATATAACCAGGATGATTTGGTTTTGATGCTGACTGTGGTTTAATATAACAAGGATGCTTTGGTTTTGATGCTGAACGTGGTTTAATATAACCAGGATGATTTGGTTTTGATGCTGACTGTGGTTTAATATAACCAGGATGATTTGGTTTTGATGCTGACTGTGGTTTAATATAACCAGGACGATTTCGTTTTGAAGCTGACTGTGGTTTAATATAACCAGGACGATTTGGTTTTGAAGCTGACTGTGGTTTAATATAACCAGGAAGATTTGGTTTTGATGCTGAATGTGGTTTAATATAACAAGGATGATTTGGTTTTGATGCTGAATGTGGTTTAATATAACCAGGACGATTTGGTTTTGAAGCTGACTGTGGTTTAATATAACAAGGAAGATTTGGTTTTGATGCTGACTGTGGTTTAATATAACAAGGATGATTTGGTTTTGATGCTGAATGTGGTTTAATATAACCAGGATGATTTGGTTTTGATGCCGACTGTGGTTTAATATAACCAGGATGATTTGGTTTTGAAGCTGACTGTGGTTTAATATAACCAGAAAGATTTGGTTTTGAAGCTGACTGTGGTTTAATATAACAAGGATGATTTGGTTTTGATACTGACTGTGGTTTAATATAACCAGGATGATTTGGTTTTGATGCTGACTGTGGTTTAATATAACCAGGACGATTTGGTTTTGAAGCTGACTGTGGTTTAATATAACCAGGACGATTTGGTTTTGAAGCTGACCGTGGTTTAATATAACCAGGAAGATTTGGTTTTGATGCTGACTGTGGTTTAATATAACCAGGACGATTTGGTTTTGAAGCTGACTGTGGTTTAATATAACCAGGAAGATTTGGTTTTGATGCTTACTGTGGTTTAATATAACAAGGATGATTTGGTTTTGATGCTGAATGTGGTTTAATATAACCAGGATGATTTGGTTTTGATGCCGACTGTGGTTTAATATAACCAGGATGATTTTGTTTTGAAGCTGACTGTGGTTTAATATAACCAGGAAGATTTGGTTTTGATGCTGACTGTGGTTTAATATAACCAGGATGATTTTGTTTTGAAGCTGACTGTGGTTTAATATAACCAGGAAGATTTGGTTTTGATGCTGACTGTGGTTTAATATAACAAGGATGATTTGGTTTTGATACTGACTGTGGTTTAATATAACAAGGATGATTTGGTTTTGATGCTGACTGTGGTTTAATATAACAAGGATGATTTGGTTTTGATACTGACTGTGGTTTAATATAACCAGGATGATTTGGTTTTGATGCTGACTGTGGTTTAATATAACCAGGACGATTTGGTTTTGAAGCTGACTGTGGTTTAATATAACCAGGATGATTTGGTTTTGATACTGAATTTTGATTCCATCCAATCGTCTATTGCAATGTGTTACTACCTTTTTCCTTGTTGAAACTTCGCGTAAGTGGCAACCGCCCCTCATGCCCACCTTTAACTACGCCACTGTCACTACTCACATATTCTTTCATTTGTTGTCATTACACGATGTTATATTACTCCATCTACAGGGGCGTTTCTAAGAAAAATCTAGAAATGAAGCTTTTAACCTTTTCACTGGTGGCTTTGTTGCTTGTATTTGCAAAGACTAGAGGTAATACATTTTGTTTGTCAATTTGTCTGTTCTTAATTTTGTCTTTGTTTTTGCATTTCTAATTTAGAATCGAAGTTTTTTATTGTCTGTGTGGTGCAGGAATATTTTTAAAGTAATTGAAAAGTAGCGTTGTTTGACTCGTATTACATGACTCAGCAACTATTTTATTATAATTACTAATTGGCACTGGCACCAAATTTGTAATGAAGACAAGTTAATATGTATAGTGATCGACACTTCCTAGTGTTCCAATTTAGCAAAAACCCGTTTATATTCACTTTGAAAAGGGATTGAGCTATTTGAAGACAGGAAATCGTGATCCCTTTATTTTTTATCTTGAAGCTGTATGGGCATTTGAAAATGGGTTCTTTAAAGGAGTGACTTCGGAGAAGAGTGTAGATATTCCGTCGATAAATTCCTTTGTTCTCTTGAACATACATCGTTTTACTGCAACCTAAAAAGACAACGAATGTAAAATATTTATGTCTAAAGAAGAGATGCAATGCTAGAATGGATGTTTTACTTTACCTTTCATTGTTTCATTGAATCATTTATGTCTGTAGTATGTCTGTAGTATGTCTGTAGTATGTCTGTAGCATGTCTGTATTTATTTCACAACTTTAATATTTTAGAACATAATAATGCTTACATATGTCTGTCTACCTTCAACTTTGTTTTGTATGTCTTACTTTCTATGTCTTTTTGCCGCTTTGCATATATGCCTGGTCATCAAGTGTCATGCCTGAGTAGGTGATCATGTCTCTCCACAACATATACTCCAATGGGAGTTGAAAATGTTTGTTGAAAACCTATACTCATAGGGAACTGAAAGTGTTTGTTGAAGACCTTTGCTCCACTGGGAGCTGAAAGTATTTGTTGAAGACCCTTGCTCCACTGGGAGCTGAAAGTATTTGTTGAAGACCCTTGCTCCACAGGGAGCTGAAAGTATTTGTTGAAGACCCTTGCTCCACAGGGAGCTGAAAGTGTTTGTTGAAGACCTTTTCTCCACAGGGAGCTACAAAGGAAGAACAAGAAGATTAAACCGGGTCTTAGCGATATGAAGGATCGCTGTCGCCCATGCTGAATTATTATTTGTTGAATATCAGCTTGGCTGTAAATGGGAAGGCAGTCTTGAAAATTGTAAAGTTTGTAAAATGATAGGGAAGACGTAGAAGTGGCGACAAGGTGCGCGCACAACCATCGAGCTACTGGAACTATCCGTAAACACACATATGGTTCTTTGGTGAAAGCAAATGAGCATAAATACACTTGCCTTCACTGTCATGATGATAATAGCAACGACAACAAGTGATGAACCGTATCTAGATTGATGATGTTGTTGATGTAATGCTACAAGTTGACACCAGCAAGGTGCCCTTTTACTCGTTAATGTGGCGGGTCGTAATGGCTTTCTTGACATTCCCGGCTTATGTTGGAAAGTTTGGATTACGTCTATCCCGGGCTATGCTGGAAAACTACTAATCCAACCAGAGGTACTGCAATGCTAGGTCTTCTATATCAGTAAGAGCACTCACATCTGGGAACACGACGGTCCTAGCTTGTTGTCTACAGCCTATTTGACACAGGCTTGTTACCAGGGAGACCACGATGAGGTAAAACTGCTGGGTTTTGATCATCTGATGGGGCGCCGACCCTGTTATTGCGACCATGGTCACACGCGCTTAGGTTCCCCCACTATGTATCTATAGAGAAAAAAAACAACAAGTATATAGTAACAGACGGGCACAAATAACAAGCAAGTAATCATTTACAGACAAACATGCAGACACAGCCGAACACAATCAACAAACAAACATAAACAATTACATAGACAAATATGCAGACGCAGACAAACACAAACAACAAACAAACAAACAATCAAACAAATAAGCAATCATGTGTAGACACACATGCAGACACAGTCGAACACAAACATCAAATAGTCATATATAGAAAAAAATGCAGACACAGCCAAACACAAACAACAAACAAACAAACGGTCATATATAGACAAACATGCAGACACTGCCGTATACAAACAACAACGTAAACAAACAAACAATCACACATAGACAAACATGCAGACACTGCCGTATACAAACAACAACGTAAACAAACAAACAATCACACATAGACAAACATGCAGACACTGCCGTATACAAACAACAACGTAAACAAACAAACAATCACACATAGACAAACATGCAGACACTGCCGTATACAAACAACAACGTAAACAAACAAACAATCACATATAGACAAACATGCAGACACAGCTGTGTTCAAAAACCAAACGTACAAATAATTTAAAAAAAAACTGTTTTGTTTGGTCATCAGCCGAGACTCCTGCCTACATTGTCGAGGCACACTTCATCGTGGACAACAGTGCTATCGACCTGTGAGTACATTCATCACATTAACAGAAAATAAATATCGAACAACATAAAAAATTAAAAGAATTATCAATACCATCATCATCATCATCATCATCATCATCATCAAGTACCATGCCTGCTGGAGTAGATGATCATGTCTCTCCACAACTTTCGATCTCGACAGTTATCTATCATTCCTGTTGTTGACCTTCTGCTAGGCCATTCTCTTGATTAAGCTGCCTGGTATCTTTTCTCTCTGCTTCCCTCTATCTCATTGTCCCTCAATTTTCCCAGTCGTCACAATATATTGCATCTGTTCCCTTCTCATTACATGGCCAAAAAATGATGATTATTTCTTCCTAATATTGGAAATTAGCTCTCTTTTTGCTTTGGTCTGTTTCAGAACGTTTTCGTTACTCTTTTTAGCTGTCCATGGTATTCTCAACATTCTTCTGTAAAACCACATTTCTACAGCTTCCAGTAATTTTCTTGCCTGTATTGTCCATGATTCGCATCCATATGTTGAGATTGGCTCTACATACAATTTAAGAACTCTTTTTAAACTAAACTAAACTAAACTAAACTAAAACTTTATTTTACCAAAGCTCCGGAGTCTCAAAATACCAAGTGATTTCAAACAATCTTCTTTCTTATTCCAGACATGTTCGAGAGATAAATGGTACTGCCAGCTATGCCACTAAGAGGGTCCAAGCTGTGATTAACTTCGGCAAAGATTTTGATTACATTTTAGCAGAGGTAAAGCCAAACCCATAGCATTTGTAAGGAAACCTCCATCTTCAAACTGTACCTGGCATTAATCGTTAGTTGAACTACATTTTTAAAAAAATGTTGGACCCACTTTAATATTGTCGTCAAATGTCTTTTTTCATGTATTACATCGCCCACAATGAAAGACATTATAATCAGAATAGCGAAGGGGAAACTGGTTGGCCGGCAAGATACCGGCCTCGAGACAGAAAGATTGTAGGTTCAAATCCCGGCTGCAGTGGTTGGGATTTTTATATATGATTTCTCTCTGCGGCAACCACCCCTGGTCTCAGCAGCGAGGCACGGCTTGAAACGTCAATTACTCATGGACAGAAAAAATATGAGTACCTCCGAGGACGGAATTATCTGCCTGTGCGGCGAGGGACTCCAGTGCACACGGCTGCCAAGGAAAAACGGATTAACACGCAAAATTCAGTTCCTAGTCAGATGTAAAAAGCTGGCGAATGCAAAAAAAAAAAAAAAAAATAGCGAAGGTATCAATGACTTTGAGAAATCGTGAACAAGTATGGCAATCTAAACTACTAAGCACAAAAACAAAACTCACGATTTTAAAATCAAATGTATTATCTCCCCTTACTTGTGCATGCGAGAGCTGGAAAACAACTAAAGAAATAGAAAATAAACTGGAAACATTTGACAACAAATATCTGAGGAAAATACTTCTTATACCATGGAATGAGGGAGCCGCGATAGCTCAGTGGTTAGTGACCTGGACTACAGAAGACAAGAGGTAGGGTTTGATCTCAACCGACGGCTTCCGGGTTCACCCAGGCTTTAATGGGTACCTGATTTTTTTCATGGAAAGTGTAGCGGCGCGGGCGTAATAACGACTACATTACCCCAAAAATCATGTGCCGAAGGTCTGTAACATTTATGGTCACTAACACCATATTCCCTATACGCCACTTGGCGTGACAGGGGTACTTTAATTTTGTTTGTTTTTTACCATGCAATGAATTCAAGACTAGTGCAGAGATAAGAGAATAGAGAAAAGACATTTATTATTTAGCTATACCATGCTTATCCTCTGTTTACATCATACGTTTATCATATATTCTATATTATAACTATATTTTTTGTATTCCATTTATATCGCAATATTTATTATGTTTACCTTTATATCGCAATATTTATTGTGTTATCCATTTATATAGAAATATTTATTGTGTTATCCATTTATATCGAAATATTTTTTGTGTGTTTTCTATTTATATCGCAAAATTTATTGTGTTTTCCATTTATAATTCAGACAAACAAGCTGATTGAATCAGGAAAGAAATATGGACTCAATGTTCAGGTCACAAAGAGAACAAAGGACATTTTGGTAAGAAATGAACGTCACAGATCTCATTAGGGTTGCAAGATACACCGTTTTTTACGGATTTCTCCGTTTTTTTCACGTAATTCGATGACTCCGTTTTATCTTTGCCCGGAGTCGCTAAAACACCGTATTTTAACGCTCACGTAAATATTTTTTTTAATATCGATTAAATAATATATAAATTCGTAGTAAATAATATTAATTAAACCATTCGGTGGTTTGTTTTGTATAATTGTTTCTGGATCATACTTTTAAGTGCGCAAATGGTAGTTCCGCGCTAAAATATTGAAGCGATTTAATTTCCGTCCTAGCCCACGACAAGAATCAATTTATTTCCGATCGTCGATGTGTAAACACAGTTTCACCGCTCCATCCAATTCAATCCTCGCATCTACATATTATTAGTAAGTTTATTTTAAAGTTTGTTAACATTATTTTATAATGAGTGATATGCATTTAAAGAAGTCTCCTCCAAAGAAGAAATTAAAATTACAACTACAACACAATCATAGTTATTGTAAAGTGTGGGAAGAATCGTTTTCATGGGTTAAACCAGGACCTAACGAACATCGAGCTTTCTTTGTGTTATGCAGAAAAGATTTTAGTATTTCTCATGGTGGACAAAGTGACTTAAAACAACATTCAGAATCTAAAACGCATAAACTAAAAGAAAAATCAGATGATGTTAGTGTAACCAAACTTTCACATTATTTTGTAAATGTAAACAATACATCAGAACACGATAATGTTGTCGCGAGTGAACTGGCTTTGGTTTATCATGCAGTCAAACATAATCAAAGTTATTCTAGCTTGGACTGTGAAAATAAGCTTGTGACACACATCTTTAAAGATTCTGTGACTGCTTCAAAAGTATCATGTGGGCGCACAAAAATATCAAGTGATTTTAACAAATTTTACATACAATGATATAAATAATGCTTCAGTATCTTGACAAAAGGTTTGATGTGATATTGTGACTGCCAATAATCCATATTCATCATTGGCAGCTTTTGCTTTGGATAAAGAAATTCATTTTGAAGATTTGGAAACCGCAGTGTGTATTCTGAAATTGAAAGATCACATGACATTATGTGTTGATGCCATGTATGAAGAGTTCTGTGACTTTCAGAGTGTTCTATGTGAAAGTATTAACAAAGATAACAGTGATATCACAAACTGGTTACATTTTTTTTTCTGTTGTGCCAGAACATAAAGTGCTAAACATTTCAAAGATTGTTGGATTTTTATTTAGCATACCAGGATCAAATGCCTTTGTTGAGAGGATATTCTCCTTAATTAAAAACAAATGGAATGACACACGAAATAGGTGTAGCCAAGAACTGATTGAAGCAGAGCTCAGAGTCATGGTTAATTTTGACAATTCATGTGCTGATTTATTTTTAATTTGTCAAAACTGATGCAAGATTATTGAAAGCTGGCAAATCCTCAAGCAAATACAATTAAAATGCCTCTAGAAACACTAGGTGAGAGTTTTTTTAAACTTAAATAATAAAATTGTCTTTGCAGAATATGAGCATTGTTTTATTTCTAGTTTCTGTATATAATTTTTCGTAAATTTGTTTGAATATAAAGGCGAATTCATTGTCACTACCGGTAACAATATACAAAATCATTTGTTCGTAAATATGTAATTAAAATTGAAGAAAAAAAAATTCAGCGTAAAAGTACTCCTTTTTTTTTTTTTTTAAATCTGGCAACCCTAGATCTCATTCACTTTTCAGGTTTATTTTATAATCATTAAAGTGTATACCATATATACGGAAAGTTTTCTTATCGTTAGATTGCTGAGTGGCCAAGATGCTTGTGCACTCAAATGTTTAGCAGATTGTCCCAGGTTGAATTCTTAACTGCGGCGAGTATTTATTTCAACCCACTTAGCCTTGTAGTTCGACCAACCTTTGAAAATAGTACTGTGGATTTATCTCTACGAAAATTGGACGACCTTGCGTGATTCTGACCATATTTTGTATAAATGTAAAATTGGCCAAGAGAAAATATGGAACTTTATGCGATTTATATTTTCCCCAAGGACTTTGTTATTCCGTCCCAGATCTTCGTTCACTGTATTTTTCGGTTTATTTTATCACCGATTTTTCCTGTTTCGATTCTGAATTGTTGTTGTCGTTGTTAATCTTCTTCTTCTTATTCTTCTTGTCGTTGCTGTTGTTGTTGTTGTTCTTGTTGTTGTTAATCTTCTTGTTCTTTTTCTTGTTTTTGTTGTTGTAGTCGTCGTCTTCGTTGTTGTTGATGGTCTTCTTCCTCTTCATCTTGTCGTTGTCGTTGTTGTTGTTGTCTTCTTCTTCTTCTTCTTGTCGTTGTTGTTGTTGTTGTTCTTCTTCTTCTTGTCGTTGTTGTTGTTCTTCTTCTTCTTCTTGTCGTTGTTCTTCTTCTTCTTCTTCTTCTTGTCGTTGTTGTTGTTGTTCTTCTTCTTCTTCTTCTTGTCGTTGTTGTTGTTGTTGTTGTTTTTCTTCTTCTTTTTCTTCTTCTTCTTGTTCTTGTTGTTGTTGTTGTTTTTCTTCTTCTTTTTCTTCTTCTTCTTGTTCTTGTCGTTGTTGTTGTTGTCGTTGTTGTTGTTGTTGTTCTTCTTCTTGTCGTCGTTGTTATCGTTGTTGTTGTTGTTGTTGTTGTTCTTCTTCTTCTTCTTGTCATTGTTGGTGTTGTTGTTGTTCTTCTTCTTCTTCATGTCGTCGTTGTCGTTGTTGTTGTTGTTGTTCTTCTTCTTCTTCTTCTTCTTGTCGTCGATGTTGTCGTTGCTGTTGTTGTTGTTCTTCTTCTTCTTCTTCATGTTGTCGTTGTTGTTGTTGTTGTTCTTCTTCTTGTCGTCGTTGTTGTTGTTCTTCTTCTTTTTCTTGTCGTTGTTGTTGTCGTTGCTGTTGTTGTTCTTCTTCTTCTTCTTCTTCTTGTCGTCGTTGCAGTTGTTGTTGTTGTTGTTCTTCTTCTTGTCGTCGTTGTTGTTGTTGTTGTTCTTCTTCTTCTTGTCGTTGTTGTTGATATTGTTGCTGTTGTTGTTGTTGTTCTTCTTCTTCTTCTTCTTGTCATTGTTGTTGTTGCTGTTGTTGTTGTTTTTGTTCTTCTTCTTCTTCTTGTCGTTGTTGTTGTTGTCGTTGTTGTTGTTCATCTTCTTTTCGTTGTTGTTGTTGTCGTTGCTGTTCTTCTTCTTGTCGTTGTTGTTGTTGTTGATGTCGTCGTCGTCATTGTTGTTGTTGTCATTGTTGTTGTTGTTCTTCTTATTGTCGTTGTTGTTGTCGTTGTTGTTGTTCTTGTCGTTGTTGTTGTTGTTGATGTCGTTGTTGTTGTTGTTGTTGTTGTTTTTGTTCTTCTTCTTGTCGTTGTTGTTGTTGTTGTCGTTGTTGTTTTTGTTCTTCTTCTTGTCGTTGTTGTTGTTGTTGTCGTCGTCCTCGTCGTTCTTGTTGTTGTCGTTGTTGTTGTTGTCATTGTTTTTGTTGTTGTTCTTCTTCTTCTTGTTCTTCTCGTTCCTCTTCTTTTCATGTTCTTCTTCATCTTTTTATTCTGTTTCTTCTCGTTGCTCTTTTTCTTCTTCTTTTCTTGTTACGTTTCCTCTTCTTTTTTCTTCCTTTCTTTTCTTGTTCTTCCTCTTTTTTTCTGATTCTTCTCCTTTCTCTTATTTTTCTTCTTCCTCCTCTCCTTCTTCTTGTACTTCTGCTTGTTATTGTTGTTATTGTTGTTCTCCTTCTTCGTTGTCTCCTTCTTCTTTATTTTCTTCTTTTTCTTCGCCTGCTCCTAATATTTCATTTGATGTTATTTTATTCAAATCAGTTTTAATCTAATCTATTCGTATCCTTCAATTCACAGAATACAAACCTATTTACAAACAACATGCTAGTGAACGGTAACATGATACACGGGGGTACTGCTATCAAAGCAACTTCTGATTGGCTGGTAGCAAGCAATGCTCAATCCACGTATAAAGCTGACATTAGTATTTTGTTTACAGGGTGAGTGTCTGTCTGTTTGAAAACCTTCGTTCATAGTGGTCGTAAAACAGTGTCATTAGGGACCTTCAGACAGTGTGGTAGAAAAAGAGTATCATTTAGGACCTTCAGACAGTGTGGTAGGAAAACAGTATCATTTAGGACCTTCAGACAGTGTGGTAGGAAAACAGTATCATTTAGGACCTTCAGACAGTGTGGTAGGAAAACAGTATCATTTAGGACCTTCAGACAGTGTGGTAGGAAAACAGTATCATTTAGGACCTTCAGACAGTGTGGTAGGAAAACAGTATCATTTAGGACCTTCAGACAATGTGGTAGGAAAACAGTATCATTTAGGACCTTCAGACAGTGTGGTAGGAAAACAGTATCATTTAGGACCTTCAGACAGTGTGGTAGGAAAACAGTATCATTTAGGACCTTCAGACAGTGTGGTAGGAAAACAGTATCATTTAGGACCTTCAGACAATGTGGGAGGAAAACAGTCCCATTTAGGACCTTCAGATAATGTGGTAGGAAAACAGTATCATTTAGGACCTTCAGACAGTGTGGGAGGAAAACAGTATCATTTAGGACCTTCAGACAATGTGGTAGGAAAACAGTACCATTTAGGACCTTCAGATAATGTGGTAGGAAAACAGTATCAATTAGGACCTTCAGACAATGTGTTAGGAAAACAGTATCATTTATGACCTTCAGATAATGTGGTAGGAAAACAGTTTTATTTAGAACTATCAGACAGGGTGGTAGAAAAAAGTGTCATTTAGACATTTCAGACAATGTGTTAGGAAAACAGTGTCTTTTAAGTGCAAAAACATGGTCTTTAAACAGTATCGTTTTAAACGTTCTAGCAGTGTAGTTGTAAACACCGTCTTTTACGTCCACCTTTATCTAAACATATCCCACTTATTGATTTTTTCAACAAATCTTTAATTATATGTTTACTGCTCTACCTTAACTTTTATTTTAAAATCATCATCATGTTTGAATTTTTGCTAATAATCTATTAATCCATCTTTTCTGGTGTCGTCCCTTTGGTCTTGTCTTCTTTTCTTCTACCTTTTTAGCTCCCAGTGGAGCATAGGTTTTCAACAAACACTTTCCAAGTCGTTCTGTTTTTTGCCATTCTTTTAAGATCATTCCATGTCTTCCCCATGATCTTTATCTCTGCTTCTGTCTGTCTTCTCCAAGAATTCCTTGGTCTTCCTCTTTGTCTTTTCCCCTGGGGATTCCAAAAAAGGGCCTGTTGTGTAATACTCTCAGTTGGCTTCCGTAGTGTGTGTCCTATCCAGCGCCATGGTCTTCGCTGTATCTCTTTATCCACTGGTATTTGACTGGTACATTTCCATAATTCTATGTTAGTGATTTTGTCCTGCTATTTCCATCCTTTTATCCTGCGTAAACATCCATTAATGAAAGTCTGTATCTTCGTGATTGTCAATTTTGTTGTTCTCCATGTTTCACAGCCATATAATAGGACCGCCTTAACATTTGAGTTGAAAATTTTTATTTTTGTATTTAACCTACTTTCTTTGGATTTCCATATCCCAGTGCAATGAAAGCTCCTCTTGCTTTTGATATCCTTATTTTGGTATCATTTTCTCTTCCTCCCTCTTTATCTATATTACTGCCCAGATATATGTAAGATTGTACATCTAATAGAGGTAATTCTCCTAATTTTATTTGGTTATTGCCAGCTGTATTAATTCTCATAATGTTGGTCTTATCTCTATTAATCTTCAGTCCTAGCTGTGAGAGCTATGTCATCAGCAAAGTCTAAATCATCAGGTTGTTTGGTCAGTGACCACTGGATTCCATTTTTGTTGTTTTGAGTTATTTTCATAATCCAATCTATGGCCAGTAGGAAGAGAAATGGAGACAGAAGGCATCCCTGCCCTACTCCCGTTCTTGTTTCAAATGCTTCTGTAATCTGTCCTTCATGCACCACACTACATTTCGTTCCTTAATACATTGTTTTTATCAGGTTAATAAAATTTATGGGGATTCCGTAATGACTCAGCAACTTCCAAAGCATTCTTCTGTCTAAACTATCAAATGCCTTTTCGTAATCTATGAATCCAATATAAAGTGGGGATTTTAGTTCTAAACTTTGTTCAACTATTATACGTAGAGTAGTTATTTGATCAGCACATGATCTGTTCTTCCTAAAACCTGCTTCTTCATCTCACAAATGTTTCTCTATGGCCACTTTTAGTCTCTCCATAATGATTCTGCTTAATATTTTTCCTGGCACTGATAGTAGCATAATTTCTCTATAATTTGTGCACGCCTGTAAACTTCCTTTCTTTGGTAGTTTGACCTTCTTTCCAGTCTTTAATATTTCTTTCCTCTCCCAAATTTTATCTAATAGATTATGTAGCATCTTGGTAGAGGTGTTAATATCTGCTTTGATGGCTTCCGAAGGAATTTCATCTGGTCCTGTGGCTTTACCATTTTTTAATAGATTGACGGCTTTCATTATTTCTTCTATGCTTAGTTTTCCACAGTTAACGTGTAACTTTTCTTCTGCTGGTAGTATATCTGGAGGATTATTTGAGCCGGGTCTATTCAAAAGTTCTTCAAAGTGCTCTTTCCATCTCACCATTTGTTCCCTTATATTACTAAGCAGATTTCCTTTCTTATCTTTAATAAAGGCATTGATCTGTTTGTATTTTCCACTTAATTTCTTTGTGCTGTTGTACAGTTCTTTCATATTCCCTTTATTTGCTGCTTCTTCTGCCTCTTTAGCTAGTTCATCTATATATTTCCTCTTATCCCTTTTACTGCATCTTCTCACTTCTTTGTTCACCTCTGTGTAAGCTTCCTGTGTCTTTGCTTTATTACTTCTTGTTTTGCATTTATATATGTCTGCTTTCTTGTTCTTTCTTTCTTTAATTTTGTCCAGGATCTCTGCTGTCATCCATGCCTTATTCTGGCGTTCTCTTTTCCCTAGTGTTTCTTCGCATGTCTCTTTCCATATATCTTTTACCTGTTTCCAATGATCTTCTATATTTATTGTATTTTCTAGTTGTTGGAGGACTTGGTATTTGTTTGATATTGTGACTGCGAATTTATCTTTAATTCCTTGTTCTTTAAGGAACCCTACATTGAAATACTTTCTACCCTTATTCGTTGTAGTATACCTTTTAAATTTAATTTTAAGTTTGGCTATCAGAAGATGATGATCAGAAGCTATATCTGCCCCTCTATATACTTTTACATCCTGTAAGGATGACTTAAACTTATTATTAATACATATGTGATCAATTTGATTTTCCGTTCTATGATCTGGTGACACCCATGTAGCTTTGTGTATTCTTTTGTGTTGGAATATCGTTCCTCCTAGGCTCACTTGATTAAGGGCGCAGAAACTCACAAATATTTCTCCATTCTCGTTTATATCTCCAAGTCCATTTGGTCTTGTGCTCTTGTTTTTTTAAATTTTATTTTAATGGCTTAAGTGGGTTTTGATCTTTTTGCTTTATCACGTGGCAAAACCATTTTAACTGTTTATTCTTTATGTATAACTTTTAAGTGTAGTTATGTTATGTCGAATGTATTGTAAGCCATATAGTTCAGTGAAGCATGAGATCGACGGCTAGAGGTTATGACCCAGGCGGGTCCACCTGTCTTAGACTGTCAAGAACGCTGCCTAGAAGTGAAGACCCAGGCGGGTCCAGCTGTCTTAGACTGTCAAGAACGCTGCCTAGAAGTGAAGACCCAGGCGGGCCCACCTGTCTTAGACTGTCAAGAACGCTGCCTAGAAGTGAAGACCCAGGTGGGTCCACTTGTCTTAGTCTGTCAAGAATGCTGCCTAGAAGTGAAGACCCAGGCGGGTCCACCTGTCTTAGACTGTCAAGAACGCTGCCTAGAAGTGAAGACCCAGGCGGGTCCACCTGTCTTAGACTGTCAAGAACGCTGCCTAGAAGTGAAGACCCAGGCGGATCCACCTGTCTTAGACTGTCAAGAACGCTGCCTAGAAGTGAAGACCCAGGCGGGTCCACCTGTCTTAGACTGTCAAGAAACGAAAAGGCCGAAACACTTGTTCGACGAGGCCCACTTCTGATGATCAGATTGCCTACTACTGCGAAGCTCTGTATAAAGAGTTTCCTATAACTGTAATCAATGGCGGGAACTATTCGTAACTTTTTTTCTTCTTTGTTCTTCTTTTCTGATCCTTTTTCTCATACTAAGAACACAAGTTGAGATGAAGATTGTGTTGTAGAGTGCCTGTTTTGTCTCTGGTGTTGTTTGGCGATCATGTCCTTCCACAATTTTCTATCCACAGTACATCGTATCCGTTCTTTGATTGTTTTCCCTGCCATGACACCAAACTATTTAATATTTTCTCTCTTTTTCATCAGCGATCTCTCTTTCCATGTATTTTGCCAGTTGTAACCAAGTATTCCAACTTTCCTTTTCTCATGATGTGCCAGAAAAATGATGATAGTTTCTTTCTGATGTTTTTTGGGAGCTCCCTTTTTGTGTTGCCCTTTTATTAAAATGTCCTCATAGGTCTTTTCAGCTGTCCAGAGAACTCTCAAAATTCTTCTGAGAAATCCCATCTCAGTGGCCTCTAATCAATATGGTATAAGGATGTGTTTTATCTCCCTTGTTGTTTGGAACTGCCATCGACTTCACAATACAGAAGTGATGTAAACGCAACAAAAACATTGTAACAACAATAAGATCTTAATTAGAGGACCTTAATTTTGTAGACGATATAGTTCTTATCAATAACAATGTGAACATAATGCAAGAAAACAAAAACAAATTACACGACGTCAATGGATAGATAAGAGTGATTTGAGATCAATCAAGAAAAGATAAAATTTATGAAAATACAATTCGCTAAAAAGGAAAAATATACCTTGAAGGAAATACAGTGGAAGAAGTAGATCACTTTGTATATCTTGGAAGCTGCATAGATCAAGGAGAGACAAAGATAGAAGTTGGAATCAGAATAGGCAGGAATGACTTTCAGAAACTTTGATAAAATATGGAAATCAAAATTATTAAGAACAAAATAAAGCTCAAGATTTTCAAATCAAATGTTTTATCTCCCCTTACTTCTGAATGTGAGAGCTGGAAAACAACTAAAGAAATAGAAAATAAACTGGAGGCATTTGATAACAAATATCTGAGGAAAGTACTTTGTTTACCATGGAATAAGTTCAAGACTAGTACAGAGATAAGAGAAATGACAAAGCTGACAAAAATATCAACTATAATCAAAAGAAGGAGGTGGTCATACGTTGGTCATTAGATGAGAAGAGACAACAAGAGAATGTCAAAACAGGCCCTGAAATGAGAACTAGAGGGTAACAGAAATAGAAGCCGACCTAGAGAAACACTAAAAAGAACACTGAGGCGAGGGGCGACAACAACAGCCATCAACCCGCACGCTGAGATTGAACAACTCACCCAGAATAGATTCTTATCGATACACTGCGGATCATGTGCAAGGTCTGATGCTTAATAACAAAGGTCGTCCGGACACAGATAGTCTAGAATGTCTGCCCTCTGTGCTGTCTTGGCCTGGAAATGACAATAGAGAGACTAGAAGACGCTATCACTAAATGGATGACTTCGGTTTTGTCGAGATGTTAGAATTTCTGAACAGATACAACAAGATGAAAGAGACTTTCTGAACATAGATACAACAAGATGAAAGAGACTTTCTGAACATAGATACAACAAGATGAAAGAGACTTTCTGAACATAGATACAACAAGATGAAAGAGACTTTCTGAACAGATACAAAATGAAAGAGACTTTCTGAACATATACAAGATGAAAGAGACTTTCTGAACAGACACAAAATGAAAGAGACTTTCTGAACAGATACAAAATGAAAGAGACTTTCTGAACAGATACAAGATGAAAGAGACTTTCTGAACAGATACAAGATGAAAGAGACTTTCTGAACAGACACAAAATGAAAGAGACTTTCTGAACAGATACAAGATGAAAGAGACTTTCTGAACAGATACAAGATGAAAGAGACTTTCTGAACAGATACAAAATGAAAGAGACTTTCTGAACAGATACAAGATGAAAGAGACTTTCTGAACAGATACAAGATGAAAGAGACTTTCTGAACAGATACAAAATGAAAGAGACTTTCTGAACAGATACAAGATGAAAGAGACTTTCTGAACAGATACAAGATGAAAGAGACTTTCTGAACAGATACAAGATGAAAGAGACTTTCTGAACAGATACAAGATGAAAGAGACTTTCTGAACAGATACAAGATGAAAGAGACTTTCTGAACAGATACAAGATGAAAGAGACTTTCTGAACAGATACAAGATGAAAGAGACTTTCTGAACAGATACAAGATGAAAGAGATTTACTGAACATAGATGCAACAAGATGAAAGAATAGCTACATGAACTAATAAACTTTACGAAAATGGAACCATAGATGTAATATTGGTAAAATAAAGATAATGAAACGAGACAAGACAGCAGAAGTTGAAGAAGCACAAAAGGAGAAAGTCAAGTCAGGATTATCTACCTACATTGCTTGGCGTATGGGAAATATGATATTAGTGACCAGATTTTTCTATGATGGCAGCAGACCTGTGGGACAGAGATAGAGAGAGAGACAGAGAGAGATAGACAGAGAGAAAGAGAGAGAGAGAGAGAAGGATAGATAGAGAGAGATAGTGAGAGACAGAGAGAGATAGACAGAGAGATAGATAGAGAGAGAGATAGAGAGAGACAGAGAGAGATATATATAGAGAGACAGAGAGAGATAGAGAGAGAGACAGAGGGAGATAAAGAGAGACAGAGTGAGCGAGAGACAGAGAGATAGAGAGAGATATAGAGAGATAGAGAGAGACAGAGAGAATGAATTACAGGAAATGATAGAGAGAATAATAAAAGAAAGAAACAAGAAAGGTCTCAGTCCGTTAAGTAAGAAAACAGAAGTAATGGTCATATCGAAGAAACCATCATCAGAATCATTCAGCATAAAAATAAACAGGACAAATCTGAAACAAGTGCAATGCATCAAATACTTGGGCACAATAATAACATCAGATGGAATATGCACCACAGAAATAAAAAGCAGAATAGCTACGGCTAAAATAGCATTTCAGAAGATAAAAAAAACTTTGTATGCAACAAAAATATATCAATAGAAGTGAGAAAGAGAGTTCATCGGTGCAATATAGAACCAACTCTGACCTAAGGGAGCGAATCACGAACAGTAAACAAACAAATAAAAAGACGAGTAGAGGCCACAGAATCTTTGAGATGGGATTTCTCAGAAGAATGTTGAAAGTTCCCTGGACAGCTAAAACGACCAACAAGGAATACCAACGAAAGATAGCGTGGTGTCATGGCATGGAAACATTCACCAATAGAATTGATACGATGCACTGTGAATAGATAGTTGTGGAAGGACAGGATAGCCTACACCAAGGAAAAATTGAAAAAAAAAAGAAAAAATGGTATGTTAGAAGCTTTACGTGATTAGTAGACGACACAGATTCGAACGACGTTTCGGTTTAATAGGCCTTCAGCAGGAACAAACAAACAACATACACACACAGATATGTGAATAAATAAAACTAATCCTACATAGCTAACTAGTAATGAAACATCAAAAACAAAATAATCGAAATATGTTGACTTCCCTGTGTGTCGTGGACAGTGGTCAGGCTATGAAAGGAATTTCTCACGGGTGTAGCTGTAATTTATACCCTATGGTCAGAGGTGAAGGGTTCTAAAAATACACGAGTGGGGGCCTACACCAACCGGTATGGCACACGATGATGACGATACTGATATGGAATGGAAAGAAAATGATTGAAGGATTGTGTAGAGACAGGCTACTGCACGTGGAGGGTCTGTGACAGTGATAACCGTATTATCACCTAGGCCCTAGGTCCCTTAGATTTTGAGGCCCCAGGCTTTTCAGCCTGTCTAGTCTGTAGGCAAATCCGACACTGTAGGTCAATTCAAATTGTAGCACTTGGAGCACTTTAAGTATAAAGTAGTTTAAACGTTTAAGTATGAAGTAGTTTCTTCCAGTGTCATGGCGACTACGTGTTGTCGTTTTTATAATTCGACTCTTGTTGATATATTTAAATGATTTACGCGACAGTCTAGTTGTGAAATTATGTGTTGCTATTCTCGGTTTGGTGTAATGTTTTACTTCTGACTGGAGGATGGGCTGTGAACTTTATCGATATTTAAGTGGAATATGATTTATTCTTCCTTTGTGTCATGTGTTCGCGGTTCGATAGGCAAGCACATGGTTCGACAAAAATGTCGTCGTTAGTCGGGTATGTTCAACCCGTATGTGAAAAGTCTGCGACGGTTGATGGGGCGGAAGAATTTGAAATAATCAACGGCCCAGAAAGGGAAAACAGCAAAGTGTGTGGTACACATGAGGCATTTTCAGAACACGAAAGGCGAATATGGCAGACCACCGTGAAAGAGATTGGAGCATCATCACGTAACAATCCAAAGAAAGCCATGGAGAGAAATTCTAACTACTGTTTTAGGAACGAAATAAAAATAGCTACATGGAATGTTAGGGCCTTATACCAACAAGGAAAACTAGAAAATCTTATGGTAGAAGCAGAACGATTAAACATAGATATCTTAGGCATATCAGAAACAAGATGGAAGAAAAGTGGATACATACAAGACGATAAATATACATTTATATATTCAGGTAACACAACAGAACATCAAAGAGGAGTTGGCATTCTAATAAAACGAGAGCTACAAAAATATATAAATACTCAATTGACATATAATGATAGGAATATACTAATAAAAATTAAGACAAAACCATTCGACATAGCAATAATATAGACATACGCACCTACTCAAGACTGTACAGACGAACAAATAGAGGCATACTATGAAGATCTAAACACAGTTATGAAGCAAGTGAAATCATCAGACATCTTGATTATAATGGGTGATATGAACGCTAAAGTAGGAAAAGGTAAATATAAGACCATAATAGGAAATCATGGTCTAGGAAAAAGGAATAACAGAGGAGAAAGATTAATACAATTTTGTGAAGAAAACAGGCTGATAATATGCAACAGCTTCTTTGAGCAAGAGAAAAGGAAATTATACATGGAAAAGCCCTGGAGACAAGAAGAGAAATCAAATAGATTACATAATTATAAAAGACAGATTCAGGAACAGCGTCAAGAAAGCCAAAACCTACCCAGGAGCAGACATTAATTCAGACCACAATCCTGTAATGATAAAAATGAAAATCAAATTAAAGAGAAACACAAAAAAACTTATTCAGCAACACCAATAGATATAACAGCGTTAAACCAGAAAGATGTACAAGAAAGTTATACTGTACAAGTAAAGAACACATATCAGAAGCTACTAGAAGAGAGGATTGAGCAGTACAGAAGAGAAAATCCTGAGGAAAAAGCCACAACAAAATGGCAATGCATAAAAAACAGCATGCAAGAATCCTGCAACACCTTGCCCAAAAAGGAAAGTAACAAAAAACAAAAATGGATAACTGACAAAATCTTAGAAAAAATGGAAGAAAGAAGACAAGCGAAAAACACTGCCAGATACAAGGATATAGACAATGAAATACGGAGAATGTGCAAAAAGGCAAAAGAAGACTGGCTCAACAAAACATGTCTAGAAAACGAAACTATGGAAAGTAAACTAAACTTAAGAGAGATGCACACAGAAATAAAGAGAATGACGAATAAAGACAAAAAAGTTGCAGGAAACGGATGTATTGCAAACAAATAGGGAAGAATGCTAACAAACAACAAAGATAGAATAGATAGATGGCAAGAATATATAACATAATTATTTCATGATGAAAGGGACAAAATGCCAGACATAAAATGTACATACAACTATAAAATCATAAAATCTGAAGTAGAAAAAGCTATAAAAACAATGAAAAAGGGAAAAGCAGCAGGGCCTGACAATATACAGATAGAGATGATACAGGCTCTAGAAGAGTTTGGCGTCGAAGTAATCACAGACATATGCAATGACATATACCATACACGATTCATACCAAACGATCTAAAAACATCAACTTTCATTGCATTGCCTAAAAAGAATGGTGCATTTGAATGCAGTGACTTCAGAACAATAAGCCTAATGAGCCAGGTAACAAAATTTTACTAAAAGTTATGCAGGGAAGGATTCAGAATAAAATCAATACTGAATTAGATGAGCAACAATTTGGATTCAGGAAAAACAGTGGGACAAAAGAAGCCATATTCAGCATGAGAACATTGATTGAAAAGTACACAGAAGTAAAGAAACTAATATATGCCTGCTTTATAGACTACACCAAAGCTTTCGATAGAATACACCATAACCAACTTATAGACTGCCTAAAGGATATAAATCTAGACGACGCAGACATACGACTAATATGTAATTTGTACTGGGAGCAAACATCAATAATAAAATATAACAAGAACTCTACACCCATGGACATAAAAAGAGGAGTAAGACAAGGATGCATCCTATCACCAAGCTTGTTCAATCTATACACTGAGCAAATCTTTAAAAACATCTCAGAGATACCAGGCCTAAACATTAATGGAAAGATAATCAATAACCTGAGATATGCTGATGATACTGTTCTACTAGCAGAAAATCCTAAAGACCTACAACAATTGCTTAATGTGATAAACATAACAAGCAAAAAATATGGACTAGAAATGAATATCAAAAAGACTAAAACTATGATCATAAACAAAGAAAATTCTCAAGACCTACAATTAAATATCACAGTTGAGGGAATACATCTGGAGACAGACCAGAGTTACAAGTACCTGGGACATACTATAACCAATGATTGAAAATGTACAACTGAAATAAACAAAAGAATAGGAATGGCAAAAAGTAATTTTAATGCCATGAAAAATATACTAACAACAAAACAAATATCAGCAGGGCTGAAACTAAGAATGGCAAAATGTTACATCTTCTCAATATTCCTGTATGGTGCAGAAACATGGACATTAGACAAGAAAACAGAACAGAAAATTGAAGCCTTTGAAATGTGGATTTATAGAAGAATGGGTAGAATTGGATGGAAACAAAAGATAACAAACGATAAAGTTTTAAAACAGCTGAAAATAAAAAGAGAACTACTAAATACAATTAAGACAAGACAAATGAAATTTTGGGGGCATGTTAAAAGACACAACAGCCTACTAATAGTAATATTGGAAGGGAAAATACAAAGTAAAAGAGGCAGGGGCAGACCAAGACTAACATGGACGAGTAACATCAAAAGATGGACAAGTCAATCTATGACAACCTGCACCATCAAAGCAAGAAATAGAGTAGAATGGCAAACCATGGTAGTCAACCTTCGTTGCGGAGAAGGCACTCGATGAAGATGATGATTATGATGATGCAATGACTCTACCCATTGCAAATATACAGAGCCCGCCTCCACTTTTCGTATCACTCATCGAATGCTCATCGAATCACTCAGTATACAAGCGTGGGTGTAGTCTTGTGACTCTAACCAGATGAATGCCCTGGTCACTGCCATCAACTCCATCGTCATGCTACTCGTGGTCATGACGTATGCAGCACTGTCTTCCTTGATTATTCTGCCTGCCGAGCGCCCAAGCACCCCTTTGGTGTCGTATTACAGATTCGTCTGTGGATAGTCAATCGAAGTTAAATGAAAAATTGGCTAATTTTGTATGTCGACACCGGCTCTAGATTCATGTGCAAGACCTTAACAGAATACCATAGATATTTCATGGGAAAGAGCAGCCAGCAGCATGTGGTAGTGCTGTCCAAGACTGTCAATATCCCCATACTCTAAACTTAAGACTTTTCTTCTATGCGATGATACTTGCGTAATAAGAGACGTAACTGGGATGTATTTTTAAAATGGGGTGGGGGGGGTTGATGGACAGTTGCCCTGGCTGCAACATTCTTAAAGGCAATCACAAATTCAAATTTTAAAAAAATTCGGAAATAATAAATACCAAAAAACATGTTAGAGTCTCATTACTTATCATTCCCAGTCGCGAGTAATCCACATATTTCCTTAATCCGCTTCCTGGTTAATCAAGCTACGCCTCTGCATGAGTTATGTTTGCTTGCTGCGCCAGCTTTATGTCTCTACCGAAGTCCCTGGGAACTGAATTTTGCGTGAAATTCACTTTCTTCCCATTTTATTTTCACCGTGTGTTCATGTATCCCCCGCCATACAGGCAGACATTCTCCGACGAAGAGATACTCTCATTTTGTTTTTATCAAGTGTTTTTGACGGGTTTTTTATGTTAATTTTTTCCCCTACCAACTTTGCCCAGGATATGTCCATTTTCCTCCTACTGTTTTCTATTTAAAACCCCCACGAGTTTTTTATTTTTAACGTGTGCATGATGTACACAGGACCTCTTTTTTCGACCTCTTTTTTCTCTCTTAATCGAGAGGACTAGACATAGGACCTCACTCCCCAGAGAGGACTAGACATAGAACCTCACTCCCCAGAGAGGACTAGACATAGGACCTCACTCCCCAGAGTGGACTAGACATAGGACCTCACTCCCCAGAGACCGCGGTGGGTAAAGCCACGAATAAACCATGGTTTAGAGAAGGAGAATTGCCACCTGCTACTATCGGATTCGAACTCTTCTAGAGCACCTAAAAGTAAAGGTCAAGTACGAGACTTGAACCGGCGTCTTAGCACACGAGTTTCCACCCATATGTGCTCGGTCGCCTATCCAGAAATGATCGGAGATTTCTGGATAGTGTCGCTTCAAGCATCGCAACTCACGATGCGAGACGACATTCCTCACCTTCCCAGGGTAATACCCTGGTACCCATTTCTGCCAACGGCTGGGTCCACTGTGGGGGTATTTTTATTTTTCCAGCCACGAGTACAATTCAAACTGCTTCCAGCGGGAATCGAACACGGGTTGTCCGAACGTCGGTAGTCCAGTCAAGTGGTTTTCCCAACTAGGCTACCGAAGCCCCCTCCGCCCAGAAGTTGAAGCCCTATCCCTATACCACCCAACCCTTCATTTCGAGATGTATTTTCACACATTCTTTCTCTGTTTTTCTTGTCATTCATAGTTTAGAGTTAGTTGGAGAAACAGGGATACATACAATGGGTGAGTGCCATTTGTAATTTTTATTGATTATAGTTCAGGATTATAGTTCAGGATTATGGTTCAGGTTTATAGTTCAGGATTAAAGTTCAGGTTTATCGTAACACAGAAGGGCATGAAAATACACAGAACGAAGAAGAGGTGTGGGGATACAGCATCAGTAGCTCAACAGCGCACTGTCTCGTCAGATAAGTCGTCAGAAGATCTCAGTCAGGAGTCAATCCACAGAACTGAGAACATTCAAGTTGAGCTGTCTGATGATGAATTCGCTCACCTCTTGGACGAGAAGAGAGCGAAGATCGAGTTTCCACCCACCTGCAACACAGTAGTCTGGGAGAAGTTAGACAAGTCACTAGCAGAAGTCATAGACCACCATCATGAACGGCTGAACTTGTCCCAGAAGCTTGAGAACATAGGCGAAGTGGTCTATTATTATTGCGTCAAGGAATTAGGCTAAGGCACGAAGGAAGTAAGGACGAGCACGAAACCACAGAGAAGCAGACGACAAAACAAATAGAAGAGATTAGGAGGTAGAAAACCATGCTAGGAAACAATTCAAGAAAGCTGCAGAAGCAGAGAAGGAAGCACTACATCAGGTTTGGCAGCATCTAAAATCAAAACATAAGGCACTGGGTAGAGTAGAAAGATTGTATCGAAAAAGGAAAGCAACCAAGAGGGTCAGGGAAACTTTCTTCAAAGACCCGTTCAAGTTTGCAAAGGAGCTGTTTGAACCAACCAGATTTGGAACATTAAAAGTCAGCAAGGAAGAGCTGGAGAAACATTTGGGAGAGACCTACTCGGACAGCCAGAGACGAACCGCTTAAGTTCATGACAGGGCTGATGTGGCCGAGCGAACCGGGCACCCTATTCAATGATAGGCCTCCGACGCTACAAGAAGTGATAGATGTAGTTAACAGAGCCCGCAACAACTCGGCCCCAGGTCCAAATGGCGTTCCATACCTGGTTTACAAAAGATGCCCAGAGGTTCTGATGCGACTGCACTGGCTGCTCAGGAGTGCATGGAAGAGGCAGATTGTAAGCCAGGAATGGAAGAAGGCCACGCGACAATGATATGGGAGGAGAACGGGTACATAGATACTGCCATACAGAAGGGAGGAGTCCATGGTGTCCCCGGTGCTTGGAGCACGCGACAATGATATATGAGGCGATACAGAGAGCAAAGACCGAGAAGCTAGATCTAGACGTCATATGGCTAGATCTAGACGTCATATGGCTAGATCTAGACGTCATATGGCTAGATCTAGACGTCATATGGTTTGATCTTGCCCACGCATATGGATCAGTCCCACATCAGATGATTTGGCAGGCTCTCCGAATGTAACATGTACCCCAGAGTGTGACCGCCATGCTCAGACTGTATTTTACCGGCTTCACTGTGCGTTTCTCCACACAGGAATACACGACCGACTGGATAGAATTGCAAGTCGGTATTGCGATGGGCTGTACAATTTCGCCCATACTCTTCGTGATGGCGATGCAGATAATACTGAAAGCAGCAGAGGGAGTTGGAAAGGACCAGACCTTGGAGGTGGATACCACATGCCACCACTTAGAGCATTGATGGATGACACCATGGTCCTAGCATCAGAAGAGAGCCACGCCCGCAGAATGCTTGAACGCCTGGACGAACTCATCGTGTGGTGCCTGATGAGCTTCAAACTAAGGAAGTCACGAAGCCTCTCCATCAGACGAGGGAGGACCAAGTCACATTCAGTGTGGCGAAACAGAGATTTCCCAACCGCCTGCGAGGAGCCAATAAAGAGTCTAGTCAGAGTATATGATGCCTCATTGAAAGACACGAAAGCAGTCCAGAGAGTAAGGGAGATGGCAGACAAGGGCTACATATCATCGACCGGAGTAGACTTTTAGGAAAGTTTAAGATCTGGTGCCTCCAGTTTATGTTGATACCCAAACTGCTATGGCCTCTTCTGATATGAGATCAGCTCAAGTACGGTGGAAGCAATGGGGAGCAAGACTAGCAAGTACACGCGGAAATGGCTGGGAGTACCACCGGGACTGACGGATGTTGCGCTGTACTGTAAGAAAGCCAAGCTGGTCCTTCCGTTCAAGTCAGTCCTAGAGGAATATAAGGCCGGCAAGGCCAACTGGCTCGTCAGACGAAACTGTCCGAACAGTGGAACCCACAGTGAAGACCGGTCGGAAGTGGCAGGCGTGTACGGCAGTACGCGAAGCACGTGAGAGTCTCCAGCTAAAGGAAGTAATGGGCTACACGCAGACCAACAGGCGTGGATTTGGTCACGGAGACATCCAATGGTGGTCAAAGGCATCAAATAGACAACGAAGGGACATGGTAGTCCGGGAGTTCAGAGATATCGAGGAGAACAAGCGTGTGATCAAAAGGCAGCACAACAGGTGCAGCAAGGCCAATGGACCACATGGGAGATGGCTTTGCAGAGGACACTGACATGGAATGACATGTGGCGTATGGCACCGCTGCGGCTCAGCTACATAATCAGATCTATGTATGACCTTCTACCATCAGCCTGCAACCTTGTGAAGTGGGGGAAGACAAATGGCAATCTATGTCCTCTTTGCGGAGGAAGACAGACGATGGAACATGTTCTTTCCTCATGCAAGACAGCACTAGGCCAAGGGCGGTAGACTTGGCGACACAACAGAGTGCTGCATGAACTGGCTGCCACCGTGGATGGGGCGACACAACAGAGTGCTGCATGAACTGGCTGCCACCATGCATGGGGCGACACACAACAGAGTGCTGCATGAACTGGCTGCCACCGTGGATGGGGCGACACAACAGAGTGCTGCATAAACTGGCTGCCACCGTGGATGGGGCGACACAACAGAGTGCTGCATGAACTGGCTGCCACCGTGGATGGGGCGACACAACAGAGTGCTGCATGAACTGGCTGCCACCGTGGATGGGGCGCGGATGAAGGCCAACAATAAAGTTCAACCAGCTACGACTAACACCTACTTTTTGAGAGCGGGACAGGCTGCACGCCCCAAGCATAACGACCGGAGCGACTTCACTATCCTGGACATAGCAAACGATTGGGAGATGGCAGTTGACCTCCAAGGGCAAGGGAAGTACCCAGCGTGCATTAAGAGATCTAAAATGCGTCCTGACATTGCACTCTACACGTCAAATTTGACTCACGTCATTTTAATAGAGCTCACAGTGTCATTTGAATCCAGGATAGAGGAACAGCATATATATAAACTATCCAAATACAAGGATCTCGCCACCGAGCTGAGACAGCAGGGAATACAGAGTAGAGTGTTTTCGGTGGTGGTTAGTGCCAGAGGACTCACAACCCCAGCCCTCTACGACCTCTTAAAGATGGTAGGAATTAAGGGGGGGGGGGGGGGGTGCGGTCAAGAACAATGAAGACTATTGCTGAGTCAGCAGAAAGAGCGTCGTGCAGGCTATGGCAGAATCGTGACAGACCAACAGTCAAATAATATTATGTCCACACCAGACGGATCGGGAGACCATTTTACACCTTGACCACTTATTGCTCCCACATGAATCAACAGGATAGGGAGAATCGAAGTAGCACACGAGACGAAGAGATAAGAAGTTACATAATCGACCTGAGGTGAGCATCAGACCTGATGTTTGTGGCGACGGCAGTCCAAACAATAAATCCTAAACAATAGGAAGCCCAGACAACTGGGCGTTAATCTTTACCAGCGGATTCCGAATTCCAACGGAAGTCAGACACTGACGGGTCTGTAAAATTGCGTTGTCAATAGTAGCCAAGTTATTTCGACTGGAAAGCGCAGCAACTTGCTAGGATAAACCAAGCCAGGTAAGTTAACTATTTTCGAGTGTTTTACTTATTTAATGTAGCTATTTTCTGCCGAACATGCAATGTAAGCCTTAGGTTAGGTAAACTATTTTCGAATGTTTTATGTATTAAGTGTAGTTATTTTGTGCCGAACATGCAATGTAAGCCTTAGGTTAGTTAAACAATTTTCGAATGTTTTATGTATTAAGTGGTAGCTATTTTGTGCCGAACATAGTGGGTAAGCCTTAGAGGCAATGCAGCAGGATGTCGACGCCTGGGAGTCATGGCTCAGGCGGGCCCACCTCCCCTAGAGTGTCAAGAAGCTAAAGGGCCGAAACACTTGCTCGACGGGGTCTCCTTCTGATGATCGGATTGCCTCCTGCACCGAATTTCTGTACAAAGAGTTTTCTACTACTAGTTTATAGTTCAGATTTATAGTTCAGGTTTACAGTTCAGGTTTATAGTTCAGCATTATAATTCACTTTATAAGTGGAGATACGGAACTCAGTGTAAAAAAGCAAAGTCAGACAAATTGATGATTTGTGATAAAAGAAAATAAAACAAATTTTCGAACAAGAGATCTAAATAAATTTATATACAAATCATCATCATCATCATCATTGAGTGCTGTCTCCGCATAGAAGGTTAGCTACCATTGAGCACCGTTCCTCTCTGTCTCTTGCTTTGATAGTGTATGTTATCAAAGGCTGATTTATCCATCTTTTGAAGTTATTCGTCCATGTTAGTCTTGGTCTGCCTCTACTCTTTTACATTGTATTTTCCCTTCCAATATTACTTTTACTATGTTGTTGTGTCTTTTAACATGGCCCAAAATCGCATTTGTCTTGTTTGAATTGTGTTTAGTAGTTCTCTTTTCATTTTTAGTTGTTTTAAGAGTTCATCGTTTGTTTTATTTTCTTTCCATCTAATTCTACCTATTCTTCTAAAAGTCCACATTTCAAACGCTTCAATTCTCTGTTCTGTTCTCGTATCTAAGGTCCATGTTTCTCCACTATATAGAAATGTTGAGAAGATATAACATTTTGTTATTCTTAGTTTTAGCTTAGTTTTTAGAAACAGTCTGGTGTGTGTGAAAACTAGACCCAGGGGCAGATTGCAATAGTGATCATGTACCAGTTGTGGGAAAGCTTAGAGTAAAATTAAAACAACAAAATGAGCCTCATTTAACATCAAGTTAAATTTAGATTTTACTAAAATCAGACAAGAAGCTACAAGACAAATATAAAATCACAATTCAGAACCGGTACAATGCAATAGAGAAGATACAAAGCATTGATGGATAGTGGGAATCTAAAGGAATTAATGCAACAAACATCAAAAGAGTTCATACCACCAGTGAGGACAAATTCAAGAAAGAAATGGATGACAGATGACATTTTGCAGCTAATGGATACAAGAAGAAGAAATAAAGAAAATAAAGATGAGTATAAGAGATTAAATAAAGAAATTGTAGTAAAATGCAATGAAGCAAAAGAAGCATGGCTAAATGAGAGATGCAAAGAGATTGAAATGTAACAAAAAGGAGATGCTAAAGCTATATACAAACAAATTCAGGAATTAACAGGAAGAAAAATGCAATAAAAAACTGAATGTCTAAGATCAGAGGAAGGAGAACTGTTGATTGATCAAGAAAACATAAGGGAACGATGGTCAGAATACATTAAAGATCTTTATAATGATGAACAAACAGAAGTAAATATTAAGGATAATGGAGAAGGACCAGAAATACTCAGAGAAGAAGTGGAAGATGCCTTGCGCAATATGAAAGCAGGCAAAGCTCCTGGACCAGATAATATAACTAAAGAAGAGATTGAAGCCATGGGTGATTTTGGAATATAAATTATAATAACAAAAATATTGAATGGTATCAACAACAGCGGATATATACCAGACGACATGCTCAAATCAATATTCATAGCCCTACCAAAGAAATCGGGTGCGATTGAATGCGATGATTATCGCACAATAAGCCTTATGAGTCATATGACTAAGATATTACTAAGAATCATCATGCGAAGAGTGCGAAACAAAATCAGTCCAGAAATTAGCGATGAACAGTGTGGTTTTGTTAGAGATAAAGGAACAAGCAATGCCATTTATATCATAAGATCTTTAGTAGAAAGAGCCATAGAGGTGAAAACAGATCTATACCTATGTTTCATAGATTACACCAAGGCATTTGACAAAGTAAAGCACCAAGAAATAATCAACATTTTAGAAAGCATAAACATAGACAGCAAAGATCTAAGAATAATAAAGAACATGTACTGGCAACAAACAGCGGCCATAAGAACTGGAAACCAATTGGGAATGTTTCAACAAATAAAACAGGGTGTTTGACAAGGTTGTGTGCTATCACCAGATTTTTAAAATATTTATAGTGAGATTATTTTAAGATCCATAAGGGGCATGCCTGGAATAACAATTGGAGGTCATAATATAAATAATCTAAGGTATGCTTATGATACAGTCTTAATCGCTAAGAGTGAAAATGAGTTACAAGAAATGTTGGACATTATAGTGAAAGAAAGCAAAAATAAAGGACTCAGCCTTAATAGCAAAAAGACAGAGGTAATGGTAACAACAAAGAAAAAGACATCACCTCAGTGCAAAATAAAGACAAGTGGAACAATATTAAAACAGGTAAATGAATTTAAATATTTGGGAACTTTGTTAACCTCAGACGGAAGATGTACAAAAGAGGTGAGATGCAGATTGGCTCAGGCAAAAGCAGATTTTCAAAAAATGAGGAAGATACTATGCAATCCATTTTTGACAATAGAAACAAGAAAAAGAGTTCTTAAATGTTACGTAGAGCTAGTCTTAACATATGAATGTGAATCATGGACAGTACGACAACAGACAAGAAAATCACTGGAGTCTGTAGAAATGTGGTTTTACAGAAGAATGTTGAGAATACCATGGGCAGCTAAGAAGAGTAATGGAAAGTTCTGAAAGACAGATGACAATCGATATATAAGTCTGATTAAAAGATTAATGAACAATAGGGCATGGTGGACATTAGGGCAGGTATATAGAAATATGGGAGCCGCGATAGCTCAGTGGTCATGGAACTGGACTACAAAGGACAAGAGGTAGGGTTCGATTTCGTCAGACGGCTCCGGGTTCACCCAGCCTTAAATGGGTACCGGATTTTTTCTGGATAGTAAAGCGGAACGGGCGTAATACCGACCACATTACCCCAAAAATAATGTGCAGAAGGTCTGTAAAATTTTATGGTCACTAACACCATATTCCCTATACGCCACTCGGCGCGACGTGGGTACTTTACTTTTTACTATATATCAAAGATAATTGTAACTACACAGAAAGTTACAAAGCCTGGGAATATCATGATTTTCGTGTTGTTTTTTTTTTAATGGGATGGTAGAGTTTCAGTCAACATTTATTTACAAAAGAGAGTAATAGCATAATTATTTGTGATACCACAAGTGTCAATAGTAGTGGTAGTAGTAGAGTAATAGTAGTAGAGTACTAGTAGTAGTTGAGTATTAGTAGTATTTTAACTGCAGCAGTAGAATAGCAGTAGTGGAGTAGTTGTAGTAGTGTAGTAATAGTTGTAGTAGTGTAGTAATAGTTGTAGTAGTGTAGTAATAGTTGTAGTAGAGTAGTAATAGTTGTAGTAGTATAGTAATAGTTGTAGTAGTGTAGTAATAGTTGTAGTAGTGTAGTAATAGTTGTAGTAGAGTAGTAATAGTAGCATTAGCGGAGAATTAATTTGAGATAATGTTCGGAGTAGAATGATGATGACCCGCAAATAACTCAATAACTCAATAATTTGAGATAGTATAATTGTAGTAGTAGAGTAGTAGTAGTTTAAGTAGAGTAGTAGTAGAAGCAGTTATAATACTACCCGAGAATTAATTAGAGATAGTATTATAGTAGTAGTAGTATTAGTACAGTCGAACCTGGTCTTAGGACCACCTGTTTAAAGCGTTTCCCTGGTTATAGGACCGGGTCTACAATTTCCCCGAGTTTTTTACTATATGCTAACACTGATTACGGCGCTCACCGTATGACGCGACCAGAGACCAGGCTAATTAACCGCCGCCAATGTTATTTATCCCGTTTACGACACGCGGGTAATCCGAGATAACGATACACTGACCAGCCAGTCCTTCTCCGTCTCGCTGGGAGCCATAAACGATCGACACAGGTGTCGAAGTTTTCCCGTATTTAGTGAGTCCCAGATTACAGTGGGACGTGTTACGTTTATCAGTCAATACTGGTGTGAGAAACACGGCAGACACAGATCTATGATTCGTGAAGTGACATCACTTCGCGGTTCCGTCTAGACCAGAGTAGACCATTGCGTGGCCCGTATAAATTACAGGAATTAACTAAAGAATTAGTCATTGCCCGCTTAGAGTGTATTCACGTACATGTACAGTATCTCAGTGAATTATTTTTGTGGATTTTAAAAGTGTTACACACAATATAGGAAATGGCCAGTGTCAAAAGTGTAAAACCAAAAGCATTAACGCTGGAAGAACGAATATCAGTGATTCGACAAAATATTTGTGTGTGTTTAACTATCGTGTTTTATGAAAAGTGTCCAACCAGTGGCTATTGTAGACCGACATGTGCACTATGTTCTACTCATGGATTACGCTGATTTGCAGGTTAGTTTTCATAGTGCTTAGGATAAAATTTTTTTTATCTCTCTATTTATTATGTGAAACCTGTGAGGCAGGACCACCTGTCCTATGGGACCAGTTTTTGAAAGTCCTGTGAATGGTCGCCTTAGACAGGTTCGACTGTAGTAGTAGTAGTAATAATAGTAATACTAGTAGTTGTGGTACAGTAATAGTAGTAGTAGTATATGAGAATTAATAAGAAATAGTACAGTTGTAGTAGTAGAGTAGTAATACTAGCAGTTGTAGTAGAGTAGTAGTAGTAGCAGTTATATCTGTAGCGGAGAATAAAATAGAGATAGTATAGTTGTAGTAGTAAAGTAGTAGAAATAATTGTAGTGGAGTAGCAGCAGAGTAATAGTAGTAGTTGTTGTAGTAGAATAGTAGAGTGGTAGTAGGTGTAACTGAGTAGTAGTTGTTGTAGCGGATAATTAATTAGAGATATAATAGTGGTAGTAGCAATGTGGTGTAGTAATAGTTGTTGTTGTTGTAGCAGTTGTAGTAGAGTAGTAGTTGTTGTTGTAGTTGTAGTAGTAGTAGCAGTTGTAGTAGAGTAGTAGTAGATGTTGTAGTAGGGTAGTAGTAGTTGTTGTAGTAGAGTAGTAGTAGTTGTTGTAGTTGTAATAGTAGCAGTAGTGACTGTAGTAGAGTAGTAGTTGTTGTTAGAGAGATAGTTGTGATACATAGCTCTCCTATCACACAGCCATCAATAGGTGCAGGATAAAATGAGCATACTTGATGATAGATCACAAAAGCTAGGACTGAAAATTAATAGAGATAAGACCAACATTATGAGAATTAATACAGTTGGCAATAACCAAATAAAATTAGGAGAAATGCCTCTACTAGACGTACAGTCTTACATATATCTGGGCAGTAATATAGATAAAGAGGGAGGAACAGAAAATGATATCAAAATAAAGATATCAAAAGCAAGAGGAGCTTTTGTTGCACTGGGAAACATATGGAAGTCCAAAGAAATTTGGTTAAATATAAAAATAAAAATTGTCAACTCCAACGTTATGTTAGTCTTATTATATGGCTGTGAAGCATGGAGAACAACAAAATTGACAATCATGAAGATACAGACTTTCATTAATGGATGCTTACACAGAATAAAAGGATGGAAATGGCAGCACAAAATCACTAACATAGAATTATGGAAATGTACCAGCAAATACCAGTGGATAAAGAGATACAGCGAAGACGATGGCGCTTGATAGGACACACACTGCGGAAGCCAACTGAAAGTATTACACAAAAGGCCCTTTTTTGGAATCCCCAGGGGAAAAGACAAAGAGGAAGACCAAGAAATTCTTGGAGAAGACAGATAGAAGCAGAGTTGAAGATGATGGGGACGACATGGAAAGATCTTAAAAGAATGACAAAAAAACGACATGGAAAGTGTTTGTTGAAGACTTATGTTCCACATGGCGCTGAAAGGTAGAAGAAGAAGTAATAGTTGTTGTAGTACAGTAGTAGTCGTTGTAGTTGTAGCAGTAGTAATAGCAGTAGTAGTAGCAGTAGTTGTTGTAGTAGTTGTAGTAGCAGTAGTTGTTGTAGTAGTTGTAGTAGCTGTAGTTGTAGTAGTAGTAGTAGTAATAGCAGTAGTAGTAGCATATATGATAATTGCAGTAAATACTACAACTAGCATGACATATTGTTACCCAGAAAATCCAACTAAAGCTATTGTTTAACTTTCGATGATTCAGGAATTTCTAATGTTGGAACAGTGTGTGCTCCCGTCACATCGGTTGGAGTCGTAGAGTACAACGGTACATACGCCACGGCGCTAATATTGACACATGAAATTCTTCATCTGTAAGTAACGTTGTTTATTATCGTCTTTTCCTTTCTCCTGATAATGGATTCATTCCTTTATGCAGGTAGTATCAATCAGGTTATTAAAATGGTAGTTTTATAGTAGTTTAGGTTATTATTAGGTAGTAAGATGTTATATCTTTCCAACATTCCTTTATGGTGCAGTAGTAGTCTTAACATATGGATGTGAATCATAGACAATAGGACAACAGACAAGAAAATCACTGAAGTCTGTATAAATGTGGTTTTACAGAAGAATGTTGAGAATACCATGGGCAGCTAAGAAGAGTGATAAAAATAATCTGAAAGAGGCCAAAGCAAAAAGAGAGCTAATTTCCAATATTAGGAAGAAAAAAATCATCAATTTTTGGCCATGTAATGAGAAGAGAACAACTAGAATATATTGTAACAACTGGAAAAATGAGGGACGAAGAGATAGAGGGAAGCAAAGAGAAAAATACCAGACAGCTTAAGAGAATGGCTTGGCAGAAGGTCAAGAACAGAAATGATAAATAACTGTCGAGATCGAAAGTTGTGGAGAGACATGATCACCTATGCCAGCAGGCCCGGTACATGATGATGATGTATGGTGCAGAAACATGGACATTAGACAAGAAAGCAGAACAGAAAATTGAAGCCTTTGAAATGTGAATTTATAAAAAAAAAAATAGGTACAGTTGGATGTAAAGAAAAGAAAACAAACGATGAAGTTTTAGATCTAAAATGAAAAGAAAACCACAGTTCAAACAAGACAAATGAGATTTTTGGGCCATGTTAAAAGACACAGCAGCTTACTAAGAGTAATCTTGGAAGGGAAAATACAAGTTAAAAGAGGCAGAGACAGACCAAGACTAACGTTTAAGAATCAAGTCAAAAGATGGACTAGTCAGCCTATGACAACCTGCACCACCATAGCAAGAGAGTGAGAGAGAGAGAGAGCGGAATGGCGCTCCATGGTAGCTAACCTTCGATGCGGAGACGGCATTCAGTGATAACAATGTTCTTAGCCACTACAGCCATGTTGTGTTTGTACGTACACAATATTGTTAAAGACATACGAAATGTATGTTTGTTAGTAAAAGACATTTGTAATATGTGATTCTTCGAAGCTAAAAGATTCTAATATGTGATAGTTCATAGCTAGAAGATATAACCAGTATGTTATTTTCGCTAGGAGGAAGTTTATATTATGTAGATAATATGCCATTTGTGTAGACGGTGGACATAATTAATATATAATTGTTTCCATATCTGAACAACTTAAAATGGGATTATCATAGTTAAACATATGTAATATGGGATTATTAAAGCTAAACATCATATGTAATGTGGGATTTGTTTATAGCTAGACAACATAATTAATATGGAATTATTATAGCTAGACAACAAAAGTAATATGGGATTGTTCATAGCTAGACAACATAAGTAATATGGAATTATTATAGCTAGACGACATAAGTAATATGGGATTGTTCATAGCTAGACAACATAAATGATATGGGAATGTTCATAGCTAGACATCATATTATGGGATTATTCATAGTTAGGCAACATAATATGGGATTGTTCATAGCTTAGAGAACATTATATGGGATTGTTCGTTGTTAAAGTAAAGTAATATTATGGGATTGTTTGTTGTGAGGAGACACAATTTGTTGTAACTGCAGCATCGCCATCTATAAAACTAAGTCTGAAGGCTGAAAGGGAACCGCGGGAAACCCCCAACTAGTGTGACTTTATCAATTGTGCGAGATGAGACGGTTGCAGCCTGAATAACATCAGCCATCTATAGCTGAATGTCAGGCAAATAAGGGTGTTTTGTGGTTTCCCTTTCTGTCCTCAGGCTTAATTCTATAGATGGTTATGGTTATGTGCATTTTTTATAGTAGTCTCCTCTTGATGTGAGTCGTAGTCATAGACCAATATTGAATGTGTTCACAGGTTAGGTGGCAGCCACGACGGAGCAGCTTCCAAGAATATAATGGCGGCATCGACTAATCCTGATCATAATCAACGTTGGCAGATGAGTGAATGCTCAGTTAATGATATCAAGGAGTTTCTGGCTACGCTACCGTAAGTTTGCCTTCTTACCGTATCTCCGTATATTATATTATTCACAAAATACTTGTCTCTTCCAGATGTTCGTTCTCGGCGACTCGATGAGTATGCTCAGAAAGACTGACATGAGCTGGAGCCTTCGATTGTGTTGGAGTCCTTGAGGAGGACTGGGTTGAAAAAGACTTAAAATCTTTGTGTCAGGACCAGGGCCGGCTCAATATACCGGAAACTGTAATTGCCCGGGGCACCAGGTGCTTATGGGCGCCATCAAAGATCTTTAAAAAAGTCAAAATAATAAATAAAATATTGAAAAGTGAGTCGAAAATCAGCTTGCCAACAGCACCAGCAGCCATGGGGCCGTCTCTGACCAGGGCATGGTGTATGTGATATTGCATGTGCGGTAGCTGCAGATATTCAAAGGCGGCAAAGGTGGGCACGGCCCCTCTAATATTTTATCACAAAATATAACAGAATAACATTCCAGCTGAAAGAGTTAAATGTCGGTGTACAACCAGCCACCGTATTCCAATACAAAGAGATTTCAATACAAAATGGATGTCAAACCCACTACAACAGTACAAACGGCATCTTTATAGTCCTTTATAAATCTCCTCTTCCATCTCCATCCAATGGGTTTCTTTCACGTCATCCTACCTATCTCATCTTAACTTTAAACTCTCCCCCCCCCCCCCCCCCCCCCCCCACACCAAAACTCACTTTATCCGTGTTTCTTACTTATCTTCCAAAACCCGTGCTTCCCTTAGACCACAGTTCACTCCAACTATCTCGTGGCTCCACACTACTTCACACATCCGGTGTTTGTCACATTCTCTCCAAAACCCGTGCTCCCCTTAGACCACAGTTCACTCTACCATCTCGTGCTCGACACTACTTCACACATCCGGTGTTTGTCACATGCTCTCCAAAACCCGTGCTGCCATTAGACCACAGTTCACTCCAACTATCTCGTGCTCGACACTACTTCACACATCCGGTGTTTGTCACATTCTCTCCAAAACCCGTGCTCCCTTAGACCACAGTTCACTCCAACTATCTCGTGCTCGACACTACTTCACACATCCAGTGTTTGTCACATTCTCTCCAAAACTTGTGCTTCCCTTAGACCACAGTTCACTCCAACTATCTCGTGCTCGACACTACTTCACACATCCGGTGTTTGTCACATTCTCTCCAAAACTTGTGCTTCCCTTAGACCACAGTTCACTCTAACTATCTCGTGGCTCGACACTACTTCACACATCCGGTGTTTGTCACAATCTCTCCAAAACCCGTGCTTCCCTTAGACCACAGTTCACTCCAACTATCTTGTGCTCGACACTACTTCACACATCCGGTGTTTGTCACATTCTCTCCAAAACTTGTGCTTCCCTTAGACCACAGTTCACTCCAACTATCTCGTGGCTCGACACTACTTCACACATCCGGTGTTTGTCACAATCTCTCCAAAACCTGTGCTCCCCTTAGACCACAGTTCACTCCAACTATCTCGTGCTCGACACTACTTCACACATCCGGTGTTTGTCACAATCTCTCCAAAACCTGTGCTTCCCTTAGACCACAGTTCACTCCAACTATCTCGTGCTCGACACTACTTCACACATCCGGTGTTCGTCACAATCTCTCCAAAACCTGTGCTTCCCTTAGACCACAGTTCACTCCAACTATCTCGTGCTCGACACTACTTCACACATCCGGTGTTTGTCACAATCTCTCCAAAACCTGTGCTTCCCTTAGACCACAGTTCACTCCAACTATCTCGTGCTCGACACTACTTCACACATCCGGTGTTTGTCACAATCTCTCCAAAATCCGTGCTTCCCTTAGACCACAGTTCACTCCAACTTTCTCGTGCTCGACACTACTTCACACATCCAGTGTTTGTCACAATCTCTCCAAAACCTGTGATTCCCTTAGACCACAGTTCACTCCAACTATCTCGTGCTCGACACTACTTCACACATTCGGTGTTTGTCACAATCTCTCCAAAACCCGTGCTTCCCTTAGACCACAGTTCACTCCAACTATCTCGTGCTCGACACTACTTCACACATCCGGTGTTTGTCACAATCTCTCCAAAACTTGTGCTTCCCTTAGACCACAGTTCACTCCAACTATCTCGTGCTCGACACTACTTCACACATCCGGTGTTTGTCACATTCTCTCCAAAACTTGTGCTTCCCTTAGACCACAGTTCACTCCAACTATCTCGTGGCTCGACACTACTTCACACATCCGGTGTTTGTCACATTCTCTCCAAAACCTGTGCTCCCCTTAGACCACAGTTCACTCGAACTATCTCGTGCTCGACACTACTTCACACATCCGGTGTTTGTCACAATCTCTCCAAAACCTGTGCTTCCCTTAGACCACAGTTCACTCCAACTATCTCGTACTCGACACTACTTCACACATCCGGTGTTTGTCACAATCTCTCCAAAACATGTGCTTCCCTTAGACCACAGTTCACTCCAACTATCTCGTGCTCGACACTACTTCACACATCTGGTGTTTGTCACAATCTCTCCAAAACCCGTGCTTCCCTTAGACCACAGTTCACTCCAACTATCTTGTGCTCGACACTACTTCACACATCCGGTGTTTGTCACAATCTCTCCCAAAACCCGTGCTTCCCTTAGACCACAGTTCACTCCAACTATCTCGTGCTCGACACTACTTCACACATCCGGTGTTTGTCACAATGTCTCCAAAACTTGTGCTCCCCTTAGACCACAGTTCACTCCAACTATCTCGTGCTCGACACTACTTCACACATCCGGTGTTTGTCACAATCTCTCCAAAACTTGTGCTTCCCTTAGACCACAGTTCACTCCAACTATCTCGTGCTCGACACTACTTCACACATCCGGTGTTTGTCACATTCTCTCTAAAACTTGTGCTTCCCTTAGACCACAGTTCACTCCAACTATCTCGTGGCTCGACACTACTTCACACATCCGTTGTTTGTCACATTCTCTCCAAAACCTGTGTTCCCCTTAGACCACAGTTCACTCCAACTATCTCGTGCTCGACACTACTTCACACATCCGGTGTTTGTCACAATCTCTCCAAAACCCGTGCTTCCCTTAGACCACAGTTCACTCCAACTATCTCGTGCTCGACACTACTTCACACATCCGGTGTTTGTCACAATCTCTCCAAAACCTGTGCTTCCCTTAGACCACAGTTCACTCCAACTATCTCGTGCTCGACACTACTTCACACATCCGGTGTTTGTCACAATCTCTCCAAAACCTGTGCTTCCCTTAGACCACAGTTCACTCCAACTATCTCGTGCTCGACACTACTTCACACATCCGGTGTTTGTCACAATCTCTCCAAAACCCGTGATTCCCTTAGACCACAGTTCACTCCAACTATCTCGTGCTCGACACTACTTCACACATCTGGTGTTTGTCACAATCTCTCCAAAACCCGTGCTTCCCTTAGACCACAGTTCACTCCAACTATCTCGTGCTCGACACTACTTCACACATCCAGTGTTTGTCACAATCTCTCCAAAACCTGTGATTCCCTTAGACCACAGTTCACTCCAACTATCTCGTGCTCGACACTACTTCACACATCCGTTGTTTGTCACAATCTCTCCAAAACCCGTGCTTCCTTAGACCACAGTTCACTCCAACTATCTCGTGCTCGACACTACTTCACACGTCCGGTGTTTGTCACAATCTCTCCAAAACCCGTGCTTCCCTTAGACCACAGTTCACTCCAACTATCTCGTGCTCGACACTACTTCACACATCCGGTGTTTGTCACAATCTCTCCAAAACCCGTGCTTCCCTTAGACCACAGTTCACTCCAACTATCTCGTGCTCGACACTACTTCACACATCCGGTGTTTGTCACAATCTCTCCAAAACCCGTGCTTCCCTTAGACCACAGTTCACTCCAACTATCTCGTGCTCGACACTACTTCACACATCCGGTGTTTGTCACAATCTCTCCAAAACTTGTGCTTCCCTTAGACCACAGTTCACTCCAACTATCTCGTGCTCGACACTACTTCACACATCCGGTGTTTGTCACAATCTCTCCAAAACTTGTGCTTCCCTTAGACCACAGTTCACTCCAACTATCTCGTGCTCGACACTACTTCACACATCCGGTGTTTGTCACATTCTCTCCAAAACTTGTGCTTCCCTTAGACCACAGTTCACTCCAACTATCTCGTGCTCGACACTACTTCACACATCCGGTGTTTGTCACAATCTCTCCAAAACCCGTGCTTCCCTTAGACCACAGTTCACTCCAACTATCTCGTGCTCGACACTACTTCACACATCCGGTGTTTGTCACAATCTCTCCAAAACCTGTGCTTCCCTTAGACCACAGTTCACTCCAACTATCTCGTGCTCGACACTACTTCACACATCCGGTGTTTGTCACAATCTCTCCAAAACCTGTGCTTCCCTTAGACCACAGTTCACTCCAACTATCTCGTGCTCGACACTACTTCACACATCCGGTGTTTGTCACAATCTCTCCAAAACCCGTGCTTCCCTTAGACCACAGTTCACTCCAACTATCTCGTGCTCGACACTACTTCACACATCCAGTGTTTGTCACAATCTCTCCAAAACCTGTGCTTCCCTTAGACCACAGTTCACTCCAACTATCTCGTGCTCGACACTACTTCACACATCCGTGTTTGTCACAATCTCTCCAAAACCTGTGCTTCCCTTAGACCACAGTTCACTCCAACTATCTCGTGCTCGACACTACTTCACACATCCGGTGTTTGTCACAATCTCTCCAAAACCTGTGCTTCCCTTAGACCACAGTTCACTCCAACTATCTCGTGCTCGACACTACTTCACACATCCGGTGTTTGTCACAATCTCTCCAAAACCCGTGCTTCCCTTAGACCACAGTTCACTCCAACTATCTCGTGCTCGACACTACTTCACACATCCGTGTTTGTCACAATCTCTCCAAAACCCGTGCTTCCCTTAGACCACAGTTCACTCCAACTATCTCGTGCTCGACACTACTTCACACATCCGGTGTTTGTCACAATCTCTCCAAAACCGTGCTTCCCTTAGACCACAGTTCACTCCAACTATCTCGTGCTCGACACTACTTCACACATCCGGTGTTTGTCACAATCTCTCCAAAACCTGTGCTTCCCTTAGACCACAGTTCACTCCAACTATCTCGTGCTCGACACTACTTCACACATCCGGTGTTTGTCACAATCTCTCCAAAACCTGTGCTTCCCTTAGACCACAGTTCACTCCAACTATCTCGTGCTCGACACTACTTCACACATCCGGTGTTTGTCACAATCTCTCCAAAACCTGTGCTTCCCTTAGACCACAGTTCACTCCAACTATCTCGTGCTCGACACTACTTCACACATCCGGTGTTTGTCACAATCTCTCCAAAACTTGTGCTTCCCTTAGACCACAGTTCACTCCAACTATCTCGTGCTCGACACTACTTCACACATCCGGTGTTTGTCACATTCTCTCCAAAACTTGTGCTTCCCTTAGACCACAGTTCACTCCAACTATCTCGTGCTCGACACTACTTCACACATCCGGTGTTTGTCACAATCTCTCCAAAACCTGTGCTTCCCTTAGACCACAGTTCACTCCAACTATCTCGTGCTCGACACTACTTCACACATCCGGTGTTTGTCACAATCTCTCCAAAACCTGTGCTTCCCTTAGACCACAGTTCACTCCAACTATCTCGTGCTCGACACTACTTCACACATCCGGTGTTTGTCACAATCTCTCCAAAACCCGTGCTTCCCTTAGACCACAGTTCACTCCAACTATCTCGTGCTCGACACTACTTCACACATCCGGTGTTTGTCACAATCTCTCCAAAACCCGTGCTTCCCTTAGACCACAGTTCACTCCAACTATCTCGTGCTCGACACTACTTCACACATCCGGTGTTTGTCACAATCTCTCCAAAACCCGTGCTCCCTTAGACCACAGTTCACTCCAACTATCTCGTGCTCGACACTACTTCACACATCCGGTGTTTGTCACAATCTCTCCAAAACTTGTGCTTCCCTTAGACCACAGTTCACTCCAACTATCTCGTGCTCGACACTACTTCACACATCCGGTGTTTGTCACATTCTCTCCAAAACTTGTGCTTCCCTTAGACCACAGTTCACTCCAACTATCTCGTGCTCGACACTACTTCACACATCCGTTGTTTGTCACATTCTCTCCAAAACCTGTGCTTCCCTTAGACCACAGTTCACTCCAACTATCTCGTGCTCGACACTACTTCACACATCCGGTGTTTGTCACAATCTCTCCAAAACCCGTGCTTCCCTTAGACCACAGTTCACTCCAACTATCTCGTGCTCGACACTACTTCACACATCCGGTGTTTGTCACAATCTCTCCAAAACCTGTGCTTCCCTTAGACCACAGTTCACTCCAACTATCTCGTGCTCGACACTACTTCACACATCCGGTGTTTGTCACAATCTCTCCAAACCTGTGCTTCCCTTAGACCACAGTTCACTCCAACTATCTCGTGCTCGACACTACTTCACACATCCGGTGTTTGTCACAATCTCTCCAAAACCCGTGCTTCCCTTAGACCACAGTTCACTCCAACTATCTCGTGCTCGACACTACTTCACACATCTGGTGTTTGTCACAATCTCTCCAAAACCCGTGCTTCCCTTAGACCACAGTTCACTCCAACTATCTCGTGCTCGACACTACTTCACACATCCAGTGTTTGTCACAATCTCTCCAAAACCTGTGATTCCCTTAGACCACAGTTCACTCCAACTATCTCGTGCTCGACACTACTTCACACATCCGTTGTTTGTCACAATCTCTCCAAAACCCGTGCTTCCCTTAGACCACAGTTCACTCCAACTATCTCGTGCTCGACACTACTTCACACGTCCGGTGTTTGTCACAATCTCTCCAAAACCCGTGCTTCCCTTAGACCACAGTTCACTCCAACTATCTCGTGCTCGACACTACTTCACACATCCGGTGTTTGTCACAATCTCTCCAAAACCCGTGCTTCCCTTAGACCACAGTTCACTCCAACTATCTCGTGCTCGACACTACTTCACACATCCGGTGTTTGTCACAATCTCTCCAAAACCCGTGCTTCCCTTAGACCACAGTTCACTCCAACTATCTCGTGCTCGACACTACTTCACACATCCGGTGTTTGTCACAATCTCTCCAAAACTTGTGCTTCCCTTAGACCACAGTTCACTCCAACTATCTCGTGCTCGACACTACTTCACACATCCGGTGTTTGTCACAATCTCTCCAAAACTTGTGCTTCCCTTAGACCACAGTTCACTCCAACTATCTCGTGCTCGACACTACTTCACACATCCGGTGTTTGTCACATTCTCTCTAAAACTTGTGCTTCCCTTAGACCACAGTTCACTCCAACTATCTCGTGCTCGACACTACTTCACACATCCGGTGTTTGTCACATTCTCTCCAAAACCTGTGCTTCCCTTAGACCACAGTTCACTCCAACTATCTCGTGCTCGACACTACTTCACACATCCGGTGTTTGTCACAATCTCTCCAAAACCCGTGCTTCCCTTAGACCACAGTTCACTCCAACTATCTCGTGCTCGACACTACTTCACACATCCGGTGTTTGTCACAATCTCTCCAAAACCTGTGCTTCCCTTAGACCACAGTTCACTCCAACTATCTCGTGCTCGACACTACTTCACACATCCGGTGTTTGTCACAATCTCTCCAAAACCTGTGCTTCCCTTAGACCACAGTTCACTCCAACTATCTCGTGCTCGACACTACTTCACACATCCGGTGTTTGTCACAATCTCTCCAAAACCCGTGCTTCCCTTAGACCACAGTTCACTCCAACTATCTCGTGCTCGACACTACTTCACACATCCAGTGTTTGTCACAATCTCTCCAAAACCTGTGATTCCCTTAGACCACAGTTCACTCCAACTATCTCGTGCTCGACACTACTTCACACATCCGTTGTTTGTCACAATCTCTCCAAAACCCGTGCTTCCCTTAGACCACAGTTCACTCCAACTATCTCGTGCTCGACACTACTTCACACGTCCGGTGTTTGTCACAATCTCTATAAAACCTGTGATTCCCTTAGACCACAGTTCACTCCAACTATCTCGTGCTCGACACTACTTCAAACATCCTGTGTTTGTCACAATCTCTCCAAAACCCGTGCTTCCCTTAGACCACAGTTCACTCCAACTATCTCGTGCTCGACACTACTTCACACATCCGGTGTTTGTCACAATCTCTCCAAAACCCGTGCTTCCCTTAGACCACAGTTCACTCCAACTATCTCGTGCTCGACACTACTTCACACATCCGGTGTTTGTCACAATCTCTCCAAAACTTGTGCTTCCCTTAGACCACAGTTCACTCCAACTATCTCGTGCTCGACACTACTTCACACATCCGGTGTTTGTCACATTCTCTCTAAAACTTGTGCTTCCCTTAGACCACAGTTCACTCCAACTATCTCGTGCTCGACACTACTTCACACATCCGGTGTTTGTCACATTCTCTCCAAAACCTGTGCTCCCTTAGACCACAGTTCACTCCAACTATCTCGTGCTCGACACTACTTCACACATCCGGTGTTTGTCACAATCTCTCCAAAACCCGTGCTTCCCTTAGACCACAGTTCACTCCAACTATCTCGTGCTCGACACTACTTCACACATCCGGTGTTTGTCACAATCTCTCCAAAACCTGTGCTTCCCTTAGACCACAGTTCACTCCAACTATCTCGTGCTCGACACTACTTCACACATCCGGTGTTTGTCACAATCTCTCCAAAACCTGTGCTTCCCTTAGACCACAGTTCACTCCAACTATCTCGTGCTCGACACTACTTCACACATCCGGTGTTTGTCACAATCTCTCCAAAACCCGTGCTTCCATTAGACCACAGTTCACTCCAACTATCTCGTGCTCGACACTACTTCACACATCCAGTGTTTGTCACAATCTCTCCAAAACCTGTGATTCCCTTAGACCACAGTTCACTCCAACTATCTCGTGCTCGACACTACTTCACACATCCGTTGTTTGTCACAATCTCTCCAAAACCCGTGCTTCCCTTAGACCACAGTTCACTCCAACTATCTCGTGCTCGACACTACTTCACACGTCCGGTGTTTGTCACAATCTCTATAAAACCTGTGATTCCCTTAGACCACAGTTCACTCCAACTATCTCGTGCTCGACACTACTTCAAACATCCTGTGTTTGTCACAATCTCTCCAAAACCCGTGCTTCCCTTAGACCACAGTTCACTCCAACTATCTTGTGCTCGACACTACTTCACACATCCGGTGTTTGTCACAATCTCTCCAAAACCCGTGCTTCCCTTAGACCACAGTTCACTCCAACTATCTCGTGCTCGACACTACTTCACACATCCGGTGTTTGTCACAATGTCTCCAAAACTTGTGCTCCCCTTAGACCACAGTTCACTCCAACTATCTCGTGCTCGACACTACTTCACACATCCGGTGTTTGTCACAATCTCTCCAAAACCCGTGCTTCCCTTAGACCACAGTTCACTCCAACTATCTCGTGCTCGACACTACTTCACACATCCGGTGTTTGTCACAATCTCTCCAAAACTTGTGCTCCCCTTAGACCACAGTTCACTCCAACTATCTCGTGCTCGACACTACTTCACACATCCGGTGTTTGTCACAATCTCTCCAAAACTTGTGCTTCCCTTAGACCACAGTTCACTCCAACTATCTCGTGCTCGACACTACTTCACACATCCGGTGTTTGTCACATTCTCTCTAAAACTTGTGCTTCCCTTAGACCACAGTTCACTCCAACTATCTCGTGCTCGACACTACTTCACACATCCGTTGTTTGTCACATTCTCTCCAAAACCTGTGTTCCCTTAGACCACAGTTCACTCCAACTATCTCGTGCTCGACACTACTTCACACATCCGGTGTTTGTCACAATCTCTCCAAAACCCGTGCTTCCCTTAGACCACAGTTCACTCCAACTATCTCGTGCTCGACACTACTTCACACATCCGGTGTTTGTCACAATCTCTCCAAAACCTGTGCTTCCCTTAGACCACAGTTCACTCCAACTATCTCGTGCTCGACACTACTTCACACATCCGGTGTTTGTCACAATCTCTCCAAAACCTGTGCTTCCCTTAGACCACAGTTCACTCCAACTATCTCGTGCTCGACACTACTTCACACATCCGGTGTTTGTCACAATCTCTCCAAAACCCGTGATTCCCTTAGACCACAGTTCACTCCAACTATCTCGTGCTCGACACTACTTCACACATCCGGTGTTTGTCACAATCTCTCCAAAACCCGTGCTTCCCTTAGACCACAGTTCACTCCAACTATCTCGTGCTCGACACTACTTCACACATCCAGTGTTTGTCACAATCTCTCCAAAACCCGTGCTTCCCTTAGACCACAGTTCACTCCAACTATCTCGTGCTCGACACTACTTCACACATCCAGTGTTTGTCACAATCTCTCCAAAACCTGTGATTCCCTTAGACCACAGTTCACTCCAACTATCTCGTGCTCGACACTACTTCACACATCCGTTGTTTGTCACAATCTCTCCAAAACCCGTGCTTCCCTTAGACCACAGTTCACTCCAACTATCTCGTGCTCGACACTACTTCACACATCCGGTGTTTGTCACAATCTCTCCAAAACCTGTGCTTCCCTTAGACCACAGTTCACTCCAACTATCTCGTGCTCGACACTACTTCACACATCCTGTGTTTGTCACAATCTCTCCAAAACCCGTGCTTCCCTTAGACCACAGTTCACTCCAACTATCTCGTGCTCGACACTACTTCACACATCCGGTGTTTGTCACAATCTCTCCAAAACCCGTGCTTCCCTTAGACCACAGTTCACTCCAACTATCTCGTGCTCGACACTACTTCACACATCCGGTGTTTGTCACAATCTCTCCAAAACCCGTGCTTCCCTTAGACCACAGTTCACTCCAACTATCTCGTGCTCGACACTACTTCACACATCCGGTGTTTGTCACAATCTCTCCAAAACCCGTGCTTCCCTTAGACCACAGTTCACTCCAACTATCTCGTGCTCGACACTACTTCACACATCCGGTGTTTGTCACAATCTCTCCAAAACCTGTGCTTCCCTTAGACCACAGTTCACTCCAACTATCTCGTGCTCGACACTACTTCACACATCCGGTGTTTGTCACAATCTCTCCAAAACCCGTGCTTCCCTTAGACCACAGTTCACTCCAACTATCTCGTGCTCGACACTACTTCACACATCCGGTGTTTGTCACAATCTCTCCAAAACTTGTGCTTCCCTTAGACCACAGTTCACTCCAACTATCTCGTGCTCGACACTACTTCACACATCCGGTGTTTGTCACAATCTCTCCAAAACCTGTGCTTCCCTTAGACCACAGTTCACTCCAACTATCTCGTGCTCGACACTACTTCACACATCCGGTGTTTGTCACAATCTCTCCAAAACCCGTGCTTCCCTTAGACCACAGTTCACTCCAACTATCTCGTGCTCGACACTACTTCACACATCCGGTGTTTGTCACAATCTCTCCAAAACCCGTGCTTCCCTTAGACCACAGTTCACTCCAACTATCTCGTGCTCGACACTACTTCACACATCCGGTGTTTGTCACAATCTCTCCAAAACCCGTGCTTCCCTTAGACCACAGTTCACTCCAACTATCTCGTGCTCGACACTACTTCACACATCCGGTGTTTGTCACAATCTCTCCAAAACCCGTGCTTCCCTTAGACCACAGTTCACTCCAACTATCTCGTGCTCGACACTACTTCACACATCCGGTGTTTGTCACAATCTCTCCAAAACCCGTGCTTCCCTTAGACCACAGTTCACTCCAACTATCTCGTGCTCGACACTACTTCACACATCCGGTGTTTGTCACAATCTCTCCAAAACCCGTGCTTCCCTTAGACCACAGTTCACTCCAACTATCTCGTGCTCGACACTACTTCACACATCCGGTGTTTGTCACAATCTCTCCAAAAACCGTGCTTCCCTTAGACCACAGTTCACTCCAACTATCTCGTGCTCGACACTACTTCACACATCCGGTGTTTGTCACAATCTCTCCAAAACCCGTGCTTCCCTTAGACCACAGTTCACTCCAACTATCTCGTGCTCGACACTACTTCACACATCCGGTGTTTGTCACAATCTCTCCAAAACCCGTGCTTCCCTTAGACCACAGTTCACTCCAACTATCTCGTGCTCGACACTACTTCACACATCCGGTGTTTGTCACAATCTCTCCAAAACCCGTGCTTCCCTTAGACCACAGTTCACTCCAACTATCTCGTGCTCGACACTACTTCACACATCCGTGTTTGTCACAATCTCTCCAAAACCCGTGCTTCCCTTAGACCACAGTTCACTCCAACTATCTCGTGCTCGACACTACTTCACACATCCGGTGTTTGTCACAATCTCTCCAAAACCTGTGCTTCCCTTAGACCACAGTTCACTCCAACTATCTCGTGCTCGACACTACTTCACACATCCGGTGTTTGTCACAATCTCTCCAAAACCCGTGCTTCCCTTAGACCACAGTTCACTCCAACTATCTCGTGCTCGACACTACTTCACACATCCGGTGTTTGTCACAATCTCTCCAAAACCGTGCTTCCCTTAGACCACAGTTCACTCCAACTATCTCGTGCTCGACACTACTTCACACATCCGGTGTTTGTCACAATCTCTCCAAAACCCGTGCTTCCCTTAGACCACAGTTCACTCCAACTATCTCGTGCTCGACACTACTTCACACATCCGGTGTTTGTCACAATCTCTCCAAAACCCGTGCTTCCCTTAGACCACAGTTCACTCCAACTATCTCGTGCTCGACACTACTTCACACATCCGGTGTTTGTCACAATCTCTCCAAAACCTGTGCTTCCCTTAGACCACAGTTCACTCCAACTATCTCGTGCTCGACACTACTTCACACATCCGGTGTTTGTCACAATCTCTCCAAAACCCGTGCTTCCCTTAGACCACAGTTCACTCCAACTATCTCGTGCTCGACACTACTTCACACATCCGGTGTTTGTCACAATCTCTCCAAAACCCGTGCTTCCCTTAGACCACAGTTCACTCCAACTATCTCGTGCTCGACACTACTTCACACATCGGTGTTTGTCACAATCTCTCCAAAACCCGTGCTTCCCTTAGACCACAGTTCACTCCAACTATCTCGTGCTCGACACTACTTCACACATCCGGTGTTTGTCACAATCTCTCCAAAACCGTGCTTCCCTTAGACCACAGTTCACTCCAACTATCTCGTGCTCGACACTACTTCACACATCCGGTGTTTGTCACAATCTCTCCAAAACCTGTGCTTCCCTTAGACCACAGTTCACTCCAACTATCTCGTGCTCGACACTACTTCACACATCCGGTGTTTGTCACAATCTCTCCAAAACCTGTGCTTCCCTTAGACCACAGTTCACTCCAACTATCTCGTGCTCGACACTACTTCACACATCCGGTGTTTGTCACAATCTCTCCAAAACCCGTGCTTCCCTTAGACCACAGTTCACTCCAACTATCTCGTGCTCGACACTACTTCACACATCCGGTGTTTGTCACAATCTCTCCAAAACCCGTGCTTCCCTTAGACCACAGTTCACTCCAACTATCTCGTGCTCGACACTACTTCACACATCCGGTGTTTGTCACAATCTCTCCAAAACCTGTGCTTCCCTTAGACCACAGTTCACTCCAACTATCTCGTGCTCGACACTACTTCACACATCCGGTGTTTGTCACAATCTCTCCAAAACCCGTGCTTCCCTTAGACCACAGTTCACTCCAACTATCTCGTGCTCGACACTACTTCACACATCCGGTGTTTGTCACAATCTCTCCAAAACCGTGCTTCCCTTAGACCACAGTTCACTCCAACTATCTCGTGCTCGACACTACTTCACACATCCGGTGTTTGTCACAATCTCTCCAAAACCCGTGCTTCCCTTAGACCACAGTTCACTCCAACTATCTCGTGCTCGACACTACTTCACACATCCGGTGTTTGTCACAATCTCTCCAAAACCCGTGCTTCCCTTAGACCACAGTTCACTCCAACTATCTCGTGCTCGACACTACTTCACACATCCGGTGTTTGTCACAATCTCTCCAAAACCCGTGCTTCCCTTAGACCACAGTTCACTCCAACTATCTCGTGCTCGACACTACTTCACACATCCGGTGTTTGTCACAATCTCTCCAAAACCTGTGCTTCCCTTAGACCACAGTTCACTCCAACTATCTCGTGCTCGACACTACTTCACACATCCGGTGTTTGTCACAATCTCTCCAAAACCTGTGCTTCCCTTAGACCACAGTTCACTCCAACTATCTCGTGCTCGACACTACTTCACACATCCGGTGTTTGTCACAATCTCTCCAAAACCCGTGCTTCCCTTAGACCACAGTTCACTCCAACTATCTCGTGCTCGACACTACTTCACACATCCGGTGTTTGTCACAATCTCTCCAAAACCCGTGCTTCCCTTAGACCACAGTTCACTCCAACTATCTCGTGCTCGACACTACTTCACACATCCGGTGTTTGTCACAATCTCTCCAAAACCCGTGCTTCCCTTAGACCACAGTTCACTCCAACTATCTCGTGCTCGACACTACTTCACACATCCGGTGTTTGTCACAATCTCTCCAAAACCCGTGCTTCCCTTAGACCACAGTTCACTCCAACTATCTCGTGCTCGACACTACTTCACACATCCGGTGTTTGTCACAATCTCTCCAAAACCCGTGCTTCCCTTAGACCACAGTTCACTCCAACTATCTCGTGCTCGACACTACTTCACACATCCGGTGTTTGTCACAATCTCTCCAAAACCCGTGCTTCCCTTAGACCACAGTTCACTCCAACTATCTCGTGCTCGACACTACTTCACACATCCGGTGTTTGTCACAATCTCTCCAAAACCCGTGCTTCCCTTAGACCACAGTTCACTCCAACTATCTCGTGCTCGACACTACTTCACACATCCGGTGTTTGTCACAATCTCTCCAAAACCCGTGCTTCCCTTAGACCACAGTTCACTCCAACTATCTCGTGCTCGACACTACTTCACACATCCGGTGTTTGTCACAATCTCTCCAAAACCTGTGCTTCCCTTAGACCACAGTTCACTCCAACTATCTCGTGCTCGACACTACTTCACACATCCGGTGTTTGTCACAATCTCTCCAAAACCCGTGCTTCCCTTAGACCACAGTTCACTCCAACTATCTCGTGCTCGACACTACTTCACACATCCGGTGTTTGTCACAATCTCTCCAAAACCGTGCTTCCCTTAGACCACAGTTCACTCCAACTATCTCGTGCTCGACACTACTTCACACATCCGGTGTTTGTCACAATCTCTCCAAAACCCGTGCTTCCCTTAGACCACAGTTCACTCCAACTATCTCGTGCTCGACACTACTTCACACATCCGGTGTTTGTCACAATCTCTCCAAAACCCGTGCTTCCCTTAGACCACAGTTCACTCCAACTATCTCGTGCTCGACACTACTTCACACATCCGGTGTTTGTCACAATCTCTCCAAAACCCGTGCTTCCCTTAGACCACAGTTCACTCCAACTATCTCGTGCTCGACACTACTTCACACATCCGGTGTTTGTCACAATCTCTCCAAAACCCGTGCTTCCCTTAGACCACAGTTCACTCCAACTATCTCGTGCTCGACACTACTTCACACATCCGGTGTTTGTCACAATCTCTCCAAAACCCGTGCTTCCCTTAGACCACAGTTCACTCCAACTATCTCGTGCTCGACACTACTTCACACATCCGGTGTTTGTCACAATCTCTCCAAAACCTGTGCTTCCCTTAGACCACAGTTCACTCCAACTATCTCGTGCTCGACACTACTTCACACATCCGGTGTTTGTCACAATCTCTCCAAAACCCGTGCTTCCCTTAGACCACAGTTCACTCCAACTATCTCGTGCTCGACACTACTTCACACATCCGGTGTTTGTCACAATCTCTCCAAAACCGTGCTTCCCTTAGACCACAGTTCACTCCAACTATCTCGTGCTCGACACTACTTCACACATCCGGTGTTTGTCACAATCTCTCCAAAACCTGTGCTTCCCTTAGACCACAGTTCACTCCAACTATCTCGTGCTCGACACTACTTCACACATCCGTGTTTGTCACAATCTCTCCAAAAACCGTGCTTCCCTTAGACCACAGTTCACTCCAACTATCTCGTGCTCGACACTACTTCACACATCCGGTGTTTGTCACAATCTCTCCAAAACCCGTGCTTCCCTTAGACCACAGTTCACTCCAACTATCTCGTGCTCGACACTACTTCACACATCCGGTGTTTGTCACAATCTCTCCAAAACCGTGCTTCCCTTAGACCACAGTTCACTCCAACTATCTCGTGCTCGACACTACTTCACACATCCGGTGTTTGTCACAATCTCTCCAAAACCCGTGCTTCCCTTAGACCACAGTTCACTCCAACTATCTCGTGCTCGACACTACTTCACACATCCGGTGTTTGTCACAATCTCTCCAAAACCCGTGCTTCCCTTAGACCACAGTTCACTCCAACTATCTCGTGCTCGACACTACTTCACACATCCGGTGTTTGTCACAATCTCTCCAAAACCTGTGCTTCCCTTAGACCACAGTTCACTCCAACTATCTCGTGCTCGACACTACTTCACACATCCGGTGTTTGTCACAATCTCTCCAAAACCCGTGCTTCCCTTAGACCACAGTTCACTCCAACTATCTCGTGCTCGACACTACTTCACACATCCGGTGTTTGTCACAATCTCTCCAAAACCCGTGCTTCCCTTAGACCACAGTTCACTCCAACTATCTCGTGCTCGACACTACTTCACACATCCGGTGTTTGTCACAATCTCTCCAAAACCTGTGCTTCCCTTAGACCACAGTTCACTCCAACTATCTCGTGCTCGACACTACTTCACACATCCGGTGTTTGTCACAATCTCTCCAAAACCTGTGCTTCCCTTAGACCACAGTTCACTCCAACTATCTCGTGCTCGACACTACTTCACACATCCGGTGTTTGTCACAATCTCTCCAAAACCTGTGCTTCCCTTAGACCACAGTTCACTCCAACTATCTCGTGCTCGACACTACTTCACACATCCGGTGTTTGTCACAATCTCTCCAAAACCCGTGCTTCCCTTAGACCACAGTTCACTCCAACTATCTCGTGCTCGACACTACTTCACACATCCGGTGTTTGTCACAATCTCTCCAAAACCCGTGCTTCCCTTAGACCACAGTTCACTCCAACTATCTCGTGCTCGACACTACTTCACACATCCGGTGTTTGTCACAATCTCTCCAAAACCTGTGCTTCCCTTAGACCACAGTTCACTCCAACTATCTCGTGCTCGACACTACTTCACACATCCGGTGTTTGTCACAATCTCTCCAAAACCCGTGCTTCCCTTAGACCACAGTTCACTCCAACTATCTCGTGCTCGACACTACTTCACACATCCGGTGTTTGTCACAATCTCTCCAAAACCCGTGCTTCCCTTAGACCACAGTTCACTCCAACTATCTCGTGCTCGACACTACTTCACACATCCGGTGTTTGTCACAATCTCTCCAAAACCCGTGCTTCCCTTAGACCACAGTTCACTCCAACTATCTCGTGCTCGACACTACTTCACACATCCGGTGTTTGTCACAATCTCTCCAAAACCCGTGCTTCCCTTAGACCACAGTTCACTCCAACTATCTCGTGCTCGACACTACTTCACACATCCGGTGTTTGTCACAATCTCTCCAAAACCCGTGCTTCCCTTAGACCACAGTTCACTCCAACTATCTCGTGCTCGACACTACTTCACACATCCGGTGTTTGTCACAATCTCTCCAAAACCGTGCTTCCCTTAGACCACAGTTCACTCCAACTATCTCGTGCTCGACACTACTTCACACATCCGGTGTTTGTCACAATCTCTCCAAAACCTGTGCTTCCCTTAGACCACAGTTCACTCCAACTATCTCGTGCTCGACACTACTTCACACATCCGGTGTTTGTCACAATCTCTCCAAAACCCGTGCTTCCCTTAGACCACAGTTCACTCCAACTATCTCGTGCTCGACACTACTTCACACATCCGGTGTTTGTCACAATCTCTCCAAAACCCGTGCTTCCCTTAGACCACAGTTCACTCCAACTATCTCGTGCTCGACACTACTTCACACATCCGGTGTTTGTCACAATCTCTCCAAAACCCGTGCTTCCCTTAGACCACAGTTCACTCCAACTATCTCGTGCTCGACACTACTTCACACATCCGGTGTTTGTCACAATCTCTCCAAAACCCGTGCTTCCCTTAGACCACAGTTCACTCCAACTATCTCGTGCTCGACACTACTTCACACATCCGGTGTTTGTCACAATCTCTCCAAAACCTGTGCTTCCCTTAGACCACAGTTCACTCCAACTATCTCGTGCTCGACACTACTTCACACATCCGGTGTTTGTCACAATCTCTCCAAAACCCGTGCTTCCCTTAGACCACAGTTCACTCCAACTATCTCGTGCTCGACACTACTTCACACATCCGGTGTTTGTCACAATCTCTCCAAAACCTGTGCTTCCCTTAGACCACAGTTCACTCCAACTATCTCGTGCTCGACACTACTTCACACATCCGGTGTTTGTCACAATCTCTCCAAAACCCGTGCTTCCCTTAGACCACAGTTCACTCCAACTATCTCGTGCTCGACACTACTTCACACATCCGGTGTTTGTCACAATCTCTCCAAAACCCGTGCTTCCCTTAGACCACAGTTCACTCCAACTATCTCGTGCTCGACACTACTTCACACATCCGGTGTTTGTCACAATCTCTCCAAAACCCGTGCTTCCCTTAGACCACAGTTCACTCCAACTATCTCGTGCTCGACACTACTTCACACATCCGGTGTTTGTCACAATCTCTCCAAAACCTGTGCTTCCCTTAGACCACAGTTCACTCCAACTATCTCGTGCTCGACACTACTTCACACATCCGGTGTTTGTCACAATCTCTCCAAAACCCGTGCTTCCCTTAGACCACAGTTCACTCCAACTATCTCGTGCTCGACACTACTTCACACATCCGGTGTTTGTCACAATCTCTCCAAAACCCGTGCTTCCCTTAGACCACAGTTCACTCCAACTATCTCGTGCTCGACACTACTTCACACATCCGGTGTTTGTCACAATCTCTCCAAAACCCGTGCTTCCCTTAGACCACAGTTCACTCCAACTATCTCGTGCTCGACACTACTTCACACATCCGTGTTTGTCACAATCTCTCCAAAACCCGTGCTTCCCTTAGACCACAGTTCACTCCAACTATCTCGTGCTCGACACTACTTCACACATCCGGTGTTTGTCACAATCTCTCCAAAACCTGTGCTTCCCTTAGACCACAGTTCACTCCAACTATCTCGTGCTCGACACTACTTCACACATCCGGTGTTTGTCACAATCTCTCCAAAACCCGTGCTTCCCTTAGACCACAGTTCACTCCAACTATCTCGTGCTCGACACTACTTCACACATCCGGTGTTTGTCACAATCTCTCCAAAACCCGTGCTTCCCTTAGACCACAGTTCACTCCAACTATCTCGTGCTCGACACTACTTCACACATCCGGTGTTTGTCACAATCTCTCCAAAACCCGTGCTTCCCTTAGACCACAGTTCACTCCAACTATCTCGTGCTCGACACTACTTCACACATCCGGTGTTTGTCACAATCTCTCCAAAACCCGTGCTTCCCTTAGACCACAGTTCACTCCAACTATCTCGTGCTCGACACTACTTCACACATCCGGTGTTTGTCACAATCTCTCCAAAACCTGTGCTTCCCTTAGACCACAGTTCACTCCAACTATCTCGTGCTCGACACTACTTCACACATCCGGTGTTTGTCACAATCTCTCCAAAACCCGTGCTTCCCTTAGACCACAGTTCACTCCAACTATCTCGTGCTCGACACTACTTCACACATCCGGTGTTTGTCACAATCTCTCCAAAACCCGTGCTTCCCTTAGACCACAGTTCACTCCAACTATCTCGTGCTCGACACTACTTCACACATCCGGTGTTTGTCACAATCTCTCCAAAACCCGTGCTTCCCTTAGACCACAGTTCACTCCAACTATCTCGTGCTCGACACTACTTCACACATCCGGTGTTTGTCACAATCTCTCCAAAACCCGTGCTTCCCTTAGACCACAGTTCACTCCAACTATCTCGTGCTCGACACTACTTCACACATCCGTGTTTGTCACAATCTCTCCAAAACCCGTGCTTCCCTTAGACCACAGTTCACTCCAACTATCTCGTGCTCGACACTACTTCACACATCCGGTGTTTGTCACAATCTCTCCAAAACCCGTGCTTCCCTTAGACCACAGTTCACTCCAACTATCTCGTGCTCGACACTACTTCACACATCCGGTGTTTGTCACAATCTCTCCAAAACCCGTGCTTCCCTTAGACCACAGTTCACTCCAACTATCTCGTGCTCGACACTACTTCACACATCCGGTGTTTGTCACAATCTCTCCAAAACCCGTGCTTCCCTTAGACCACAGTTCACTCCAACTATCTCGTGCTCGACACTACTTCACACATCCGGTGTTTGTCACAATCTCTCCAAAACCGTGCTTCCCTTAGACCACAGTTCACTCCAACTATCTCGTGCTCGACACTACTTCACACATCCGGTGTTTGTCACAATCTCTCCAAAACCCGTGCTTCCCTTAGACCACAGTTCACTCCAACTATCTCGTGCTCGACACTACTTCACACATCCGGTGTTTGTCACAATCTCTCCAAAACCTGTGCTTCCCTTAGACCACAGTTCACTCCAACTATCTCGTGCTCGACACTACTTCACACATCCGGTGTTTGTCACAATCTCTCCAAAACCCGTGCTTCCCTTAGACCACAGTTCACTCCAACTATCTCGTGCTCGACACTACTTCACACATCCGGTGTTTGTCACAATCTCTCCAAAACCCGTGCTTCCCTTAGACCACAGTTCACTCCAACTATCTCGTGCTCGACACTACTTCACACATCCGGTGTTTGTCACAATCTCTCCAAAACCGTGCTTCCCTTAGACCACAGTTCACTCCAACTATCTCGTGCTCGACACTACTTCACACATCCGGTGTTTGTCACAATCTCTCCAAAACCTGTGCTTCCCTTAGACCACAGTTCACTCCAACTATCTCGTGCTCGACACTACTTCACACATCCGGTGTTTGTCACAATCTCTCCAAAACCCGTGCTTCCCTTAGACCACAGTTCACTCCAACTATCTCGTGCTCGACACTACTTCACACATCCGGTGTTTGTCACAATCTCTCCAAAACCCGTGCTTCCCTTAGACCACAGTTCACTCCAACTATCTCGTGCTCGACACTACTTCACACATCCGGTGTTTGTCACAATCTCTCCAAAACCCGTGCTTCCCTTAGACCACAGTTCACTCCAACTATCTCGTGCTCGACACTACTTCACACATCCGGTGTTTGTCACAATCTCTCCAAAACCCGTGCTTCCCTTAGACCACAGTTCACTCCAACTATCTCGTGCTCGACACTACTTCACACATCCGGTGTTTGTCACAATCTCTCCAAAACCTGTGCTTCCCTTAGACCACAGTTCACTCCAACTATCTCGTGCTCGACACTACTTCACACATCCGGTGTTTGTCACAATCTCTCCAAAACCCGTGCTTCCCTTAGACCACAGTTCACTCCAACTATCTCGTGCTCGACACTACTTCACACATCCGGTGTTTGTCACAATCTCTCCAAAACCGTGCTTCCCTTAGACCACAGTTCACTCCAACTATCTCGTGCTCGACACTACTTCACACATCCGGTGTTTGTCACAATCTCTCCAAAACCCGTGCTTCCCTTAGACCACAGTTCACTCCAACTATCTCGTGCTCGACACTACTTCACACATCCGGTGTTTGTCACAATCTCTCCAAAACCTGTGCTTCCCTTAGACCACAGTTCACTCCAACTATCTCGTGCTCGACACTACTTCACACATCCGGTGTTTGTCACAATCTCTCCAAAACCTGTGCTTCCCTTAGACCACAGTTCACTCCAACTATCTCGTGCTCGACACTACTTCACACATCCGGTGTTTGTCACAATCTCTCCAAAACCCGTGCTTCCCTTAGACCACAGTTCACTCCAACTATCTCGTGCTCGACACTACTTCACACATCCGGTGTTTGTCACAATCTCTCCAAAACCGTGCTTCCCTTAGACCACAGTTCACTCCAACTATCTCGTGCTCGACACTACTTCACACATCCGGTGTTTGTCACAATCTCTCCAAAACCCGTGCTTCCCTTAGACCACAGTTCACTCCAACTATCTCGTGCTCGACACTACTTCACACATCCGGTGTTTGTCACAATCTCTCCAAAACCCGTGCTTCCCTTAGACCACAGTTCACTCCAACTATCTCGTGCTCGACACTACTTCACACATCCGGTGTTTGTCACAATCTCTCCAAAACCTGTGCTTCCCTTAGACCACAGTTCACTCCAACTATCTCGTGCTCGACACTACTTCACACATCCGGTGTTTGTCACAATCTCTCCAAAACCCGTGCTTCCCTTAGACCACAGTTCACTCCAACTATCTCGTGCTCGACACTACTTCACACATCCGGTGTTTGTCACAATCTCTCCAAAACCCGTGCTTCCCTTAGACCACAGTTCACTCCAACTATCTCGTGCTCGACACTACTTCACACATCCGGTGTTTGTCACAATCTCTCCAAAACCCGTGCTTCCCTTAGACCACAGTTCACTCCAACTATCTCGTGCTCGACACTACTTCACACATCCGGTGTTTGTCACAATCTCTCCAAAACCTGTGCTTCCCTTAGACCACAGTTCACTCCAACTATCTCGTGCTCGACACTACTTCACACATCCGGTGTTTGTCACAATCTCTCCAAAACCTGTGCTTCCCTTAGACCACAGTTCACTCCAACTATCTCGTGCTCGACACTACTTCACACATCCGGTGTTTGTCACAATCTCTCCAAAACCCGTGCTTCCCTTAGACCACAGTTCACTCCAACTATCTCGTGCTCGACACTACTTCACACATCCGGTGTTTGTCACAATCTCTCCAAAACCCGTGCTTCCCTTAGACCACAGTTCACTCCAACTATCTCGTGCTCGACACTACTTCACACATCCGGTGTTTGTCACAATCTCTCCAAAACCCGTGCTTCCCTTAGACCACAGTTCACTCCAACTATCTCGTGCTCGACACTACTTCACACATCCGGTGTTTGTCACAATCTCTCCAAAACCCGTGCTTCCCTTAGACCACAGTTCACTCCAACTATCTCGTGCTCGACACTACTTCACACATCCGGTGTTTGTCACAATCTCTCCAAAACCCGTGCTTCCCTTAGACCACAGTTCACTCCAACTATCTCGTGCTCGACACTACTTCACACATCCGGTGTTTGTCACAATCTCTCCAAAACCCGTGCTTCCCTTAGACCACAGTTCACTCCAACTATCTCGTGCTCGACACTACTTCACACATCCGGTGTTTGTCACAATCTCTCCAAAACCCGTGCTTCCCTTAGACCACAGTTCACTCCAACTATCTCGTGCTCGACACTACTTCACACATCCGGTGTTTGTCACAATCTCTCCAAAACCTGTGCTTCCCTTAGACCACAGTTCACTCCAACTATCTCGTGCTCGACACTACTTCACACATCCGGTGTTTGTCACAATCTCTCCAAAACCCGTGCTTCCCTTAGACCACAGTTCACTCCAACTATCTCGTGCTCGACACTACTTCACACATCCGGTGTTTGTCACAATCTCTCCAAAACCCGTGCTTCCCTTAGACCACAGTTCACTCCAACTATCTCGTGCTCGACACTACTTCACACATCCGGTGTTTGTCACAATCTCTCCAAAACCCGTGCTTCCCTTAGACCACAGTTCACTCCAACTATCTCGTGCTCGACACTACTTCACACATCCGGTGTTTGTCACAATCTCTCCAAAACCCGTGCTTCCCTTAGACCACAGTTCACTCCAACTATCTCGTGCTCGACACTACTTCACACATCCGGTGTTTGTCACAATCTCTCCAAAACCTGTGCTTCCCTTAGACCACAGTTCACTCCAACTATCTCGTGCTCGACACTACTTCACACATCCGGTGTTTGTCACAATCTCTCCAAAACCCGTGCTTCCCTTAGACCACAGTTCACTCCAACTATCTCGTGCTCGACACTACTTCACACATCCGGTGTTTGTCACAATCTCTCCAAAACCCGTGCTTCCCTTAGACCACAGTTCACTCCAACTATCTCGTGCTCGACACTACTTCACACATCCGGTGTTTGTCACAATCTCTCCAAAACCCGTGCTTCCCTTAGACCACAGTTCACTCCAACTATCTCGTGCTCGACACTACTTCACACATCCGGTGTTTGTCACAATCTCTCCAAAACCTGTGCTTCCCTTAGACCACAGTTCACTCCAACTATCTCGTGCTCGACACTACTTCACACATCCGGTGTTTGTCACAATCTCTCCAAAACCCGTGCTTCCCTTAGACCACAGTTCACTCCAACTATCTCGTGCTCGACACTACTTCACACATCCGGTGTTTGTCACAATCTCTCCAAAACCCGTGCTTCCCTTAGACCACAGTTCACTCCAACTATCTCGTGCTCGACACTACTTCACACATCCGGTGTTTGTCACAATCTCTCCAAAACCTGTGCTTCCCTTAGACCACAGTTCACTCCAACTATCTCGTGCTCGACACTACTTCACACATCCGTGTTTGTCACAATCTCTCCAAAACCCGTGCTTCCCTTAGACCACAGTTCACTCCAACTATCTCGTGCTCGACACTACTTCACACATCCGGTGTTTGTCACAATCTCTCCAAAACCTGTGATTCCCTTAGACCACAGTTCACTCCAACTATCTCGTGCTCGACACTACTTCACACATCCGTGTTTGTCACAATCTCTCCAAAACCCGTGCTTCCCTTAGACCACAGTTCACTCCAACTATCTCGTGCTCGACACTACTTCACACATCCGGTGTTTGTCACAATCTCTCCAAAACCCGTGCTTCCCTTAGACCACAGTTCACTCCAACTATCTCGTGCTCGACACTACTTCACACATCCGGTGTTTGTCACAATCTCTCCAAAACCCGTGCTTCCCTTAGACCACAGTTCACTCCAACTATCTCGTGCTCGACACTACTTCACACATCCGGTGTTTGTCACAATCTCTCCAAAACCTGTGCTTCCCTTAGACCACAGTTCACTCCAACTATCTCGTGCTCGACACTACTTCACACATCCGGTGTTTGTCACAATCTCTCCAAAACCCGTGCTTCCCTTAGACCACAGTTCACTCCAACTATCTCGTGCTCGACACTACTTCACACATCCGGTGTTTGTCACAATCTCTCCAAAACCGTGCTTCCCTTAGACCACAGTTCACTCCAACTATCTCGTGCTCGACACTACTTCACACATCCGGTGTTTGTCACAATCTCTCCAAAACTTGTGCTTCCCTTAGACCACAGTTCACTCCAACTATCTCGTGCTCGACACTACTTCACACATCCGTTGTTTGTCACAATCTCTCCAAAACCTGTGCTTCCCTTAGACCACAGTTCACTCCAACTATCTCGTGCTCGACACTACTTCACACATCCGGTGTTTGTCACAATCTCTCCAAAACCTGTGATTCCCTTAGACCACAGTTCACTCCAACTATCTCGTGCTCGACACTACTTCACACATCCTGTGTTTGTCACAATCTCTCCAAAACCCGTGCTTCCCTTAGACCACAGTTCACTCCAACTATCTCGTGCTCGACACTACTTCACACATCCGGTGTTTGTCACAATCTCTCCAAAACCCGTGCTTCCCTTAGACCACAGTTCACTCCAACTATCTCGTGCTCGACACTACTTCACACATCCGGTGTTTGTCACAATCTCTCCAAAACCCGTGCTTCCCTTAGACCACAGTTCACTCCAACTATCTCGTGCTCGACACTACTTCACACATCCGGTGTTTGTCACAATCTCTCCAAAACCTGTGCTTCCCTTAGACCACAGTTCACTCCAACTATCTCGTGCTCGACACTACTTCACACATCCGGTGTTTGTCACAATCTCTCCAAAACCCGTGCTTCCCTTAGACCACAGTTCACTCCAACTATCTCGTGCTCGACACTACTTCACACATCGGTGTTTGTCACAATCTCTCCAAAACCCGTGCTTCCCTTAGACCACAGTTCACTCCAACTATCTCGTGCTCGACACTACTTCACACATCCAGTGTTTGTCACAATCTCTCCAAAACTTGTGCTTCCCTTAGACCACAGTTCACTCCAACTATCTCGTGCTCGACACTACTTCACACATCCAGTGTTTGTCACAATCTCTCCAAAACTTGTGCTTCCCTTAGACCACAGTTCACTCCAACTATCTCGTGCTCGACACTACTTCACACATCCGGTGTTTGTCACAATCTCTCCAAAACCTGTGTTCCCTTAGACCACAGTTCACTCCAACTATCTCGTGCTCGACACTACTTCACACATCCGGTGTTTGTCACAATCTCTCCAAAACCCGTGCTTCCCTTAGACCACAGTTCACTCCAACTATCTCGTGCTCGACACTACTTCACACATCCGGTGTTTGTCACAATCTCTCCAAAACCTGTGCTTCCCTTAGACCACAGTTCACTCCAACTATCTCGTGCTCGACACTACTTCACACATCCGGTGTTTGTCACAATCTCTCCAAAACCTGTGCTTCCCTTAGACCACAGTTCACTCCAACTATCTCGTGCTCGACACTACTTCACACATCCGGTGTTTGTCACAATCTCTCCAAAACCCGTGCTTCCCTTAGACCACAGTTCACTCCAACTATCTCGTGCTCGACACTACTTCACACATCTGGTGTTTGTCACAATCTCTCCAAAACCCGTGCTTCCCTTAGACCACAGTTCACTCCAACTATCTCGTGCTCGACACTACTTCACACATCCGGTGTTTGTCACAATCTCTCCAAAACCCGTGCTTCCCTTAGACCACAGTTCACTCCAACTATCTCGTGCTCGACACTACTTCACACATCCAGTGTTTGTCACAATCTCTCCAAAACCTGTGCTTCCCTTAGACCACAGTTCACTCCAACTATCTCGTGCTCGACACTACTTCACACATCCGTGTTTGTCACAATCTCTCCAAAACCCGTGCTTCCCTTAGACCACAGTTCACTCCAACTATCTCGTGCTCGACACTACTTCACACATCCGGTGTTTGTCACAATCTCTCCAAAACCTGTGATTCCCTTAGACCACAGTTCACTCCAACTATCTCGTGCTCGACACTACTTCACACATCCTGTGTTTGTCACAATCTCTCCAAAACCCGTGCTTCCCTTAGACCACAGTTCACTCCAACTATCTCGTGCTCGACACTACTTCACACATCCGGTGTTTGTCACAATCTCTCCAAAACCCGTGCTTCCCTTAGACCACAGTTCACTCCAACTATCTCGTGCTCGACACTACTTCACACATCCGGTGTTTGTCACAATCTCTCCAAAACCCGTGCTTCCCTTAGACCACAGTTCACTCCAACTATCTCGTGCTCGACACTACTTCACACATCCGGTGTTTGTCACAATCTCTCCAAAACCTGTGATTCCCTTAGACCACAGTTCACTCCAACTATCTCGTGCTCGACACTACTTCACACATCCGGTGTTTGTCACAATCTCTCCAAAACCCGTGCTTCCCTTAGACCACAGTTCACTCCAACTATCTCGTGCTCGACACTACTTCACACATCCGGTGTTTGTCACAATCTCTCCAAAACCCGTGCTTCCCTTAGACCACAGTTCACTCCAACTATCTCGTGCTCGACACTACTTCACACATCCAGTGTTTGTCACAATCTCTCCAAAACTTGTGCTTCCCTTAGACCACAGTTCACTCCAACTATCTCGTGCTCGACACTACTTCACACATCCGGTGTTTGTCACAATCTCTCCAAAACCTGTGCTTCCCTTAGACCACAGTTCACTCCAACTATCTCGTGCTCGACACTACTTCACACATCCGGTGTTTGTCACAATCTCTCCAAAACCTGTGCTTCCCTTAGACCACAGTTCACTCCAACTATCTCGTGCTCGACACTACTTCACACATCCTGTGTTTGTCACAATCTCTCCAAAACCCGTGCTTCCCTTAGACCACAGTTCACTCCAACTATCTCGTGCTCGACACTACTTCACACATCCGGTGTTTGTCACAATCTCTCCAAAACCCGTGCTTCCCTTAGACCACAGTTCACTCCAACTATCTCGTGCTCGACACTACTTCACACATCCGGTGTTTGTCACAATCTCTCCAAAACCCGTGCTTCCCTTAGACCACAGTTCACTCCAACTATCTCGTGCTCGACACTACTTCACACATCCGGTGTTTGTCACAATCTCTCCAAAACCTGTGCTTCCCTTAGACCACAGTTCACTCCAACTATCTCGTGCTCGACACTACTTCACACATCCGGTGTTTGTCACAATCTCTCCAAAACCCGTGCTTCCCTTAGACCACAGTTCACTCCAACTATCTCGTGCTCGACACTACTTCACACATCGGTGTTTGTCACAATCTCTCCAAAACCTGTGCTTCCCTTAGACCACAGTTCACTCCAACTATCTCGTGCTCGACACTACTTCACACATCCGGTGTTTGTCACAATCTCTCCAAAACCTGTGCTTCCCTTAGACCACAGTTCACTCCAACTATCTCGTGCTCGACACTACTTCACACATCCGGTGTTTGTCACAATCTCTCCAAAACCCGTGCTTCCCTTAGACCACAGTTCACTCCAACTATCTCGTGCTCGACACTACTTCACACATCCGGTGTTTGTCACAATCTCTCCAAAACCTGTGCTTCCCTTAGACCACAGTTCACTCCAACTATCTCGTGCTCGACACTACTTCACACATCCGTTGTTTGTCACAATCTCTCCAAAACCCGTGCTTCCCTTAGACCACAGTTCACTCCAACTATCTCGTGCTCGACACTACTTCACACATCCGGTGTTTGTCACAATCTCTCCAAAACCTGTGATTCCCTTAGACCACAGTTCACTCCAACTATCTCGTGCTCGACACTACTTCAAACATCCTGTGTTTGTCACAATCTCTCCAAAACCCGTGCTTCCCTTAGACCACAGTTCACTCCAACTATCTCGTGCTCGACACTACTTCACACATCCGGTGTTTGTCACAATCTCTCCAAAACCCGTGCTTCCCTTAGACCACAGTTCACTCCAACTATCTCGTGCTCGACACTACTTCACACATCCGGTGTTTGTCACAATCTCTCCAAAACCCGTGCTTCCCTTAGACCACAGTTCACTCCAACTATCTCGTGCTCGACACTACTTCACACATCCGGTGTTTGTCACAATCTCTCCAAAACCCGTGCTTCCCTTAGACCACAGTTCACTCCAACTATCTCGTGCTCGACACTACTTCACACATCCGGTGTTTGTCACAATCTCTCCAAAACCGTGCTTCCCTTAGACCACAGTTCACTCCAACTATCTCGTGCTCGACACTACTTCACACATCCGGTGTTTGTCACAATCTCTCCAAAACCCGTGCTTCCCTTAGACCACAGTTCACTCCAACTATCTCGTGCTCGACACTACTTCACACATCCGGTGTTTGTCACAATCTCTCCAAAACCCGTGCTTCCCTTAGACCACAGTTCACTCCAACTATCTCGTGCTCGACACTACTTCACACATCCGGTGTTTGTCACAATCTCTCCAAAACCTGTGCTTCCCTTAGACCACAGTTCACTCCAACTATCTCGTGCTCGACACTACTTCACACATCCGGTGTTTGTCACAATCTCTCCAAAACCCGTGCTTCCCTTAGACCACAGTTCACTCCAACTATCTCGTGCTCGACACTACTTCACACATCCGGTGTTTGTCACAATCTCTCCAAAACCTGTGCTTCCCTTAGACCACAGTTCACTCCAACTATCTCGTGCTCGACACTACTTCACACATCCGGTGTTTGTCACAATCTCTCCAAAACCTGTGCTTCCCTTAGACCACAGTTCACTCCAACTATCTCGTGCTCGACACTACTTCACACATCCGGTGTTTGTCACAATCTCTCCAAAACCCGTGCTTCCCTTAGACCACAGTTCACTCCAACTATCTCGTGCTCGACACTACTTCACACATCCGGTGTTTGTCACAATCTCTCCAAAACCTGTGCTTCCCTTAGACCACAGTTCACTCCAACTATCTCGTGCTCGACACTACTTCACACATCCGTGTTTGTCACAATCTCTCCAAAACCCGTGCTTCCCTTAGACCACAGTTCACTCCAACTATCTCGTGCTCGACACTACTTCACACATCCGGTGTTTGTCACAATCTCTCCAAAACCTGTGATTCCCTTAGACCACAGTTCACTCCAACTATCTCGTGCTCGACACTACTTCACACATCCGTGTTTGTCACAATCTCTCCAAAACCCGTGCTTCCCTTAGACCACAGTTCACTCCAACTATCTCGTGCTCGACACTACTTCACACATCCGGTGTTTGTCACAATCTCTCCAAAACCCGTGCTTCCCTTAGACCACAGTTCACTCCAACTATCTCGTGCTCGACACTACTTCACACATCCGGTGTTTGTCACAATCTCTCCAAAACCCGTGCTTCCCTTAGACCACAGTTCACTCCAACTATCTCGTGCTCGACACTACTTCACACATCCGGTGTTTGTCACAATCTCTCCAAAACCCGTGCTTCCCTTAGACCACAGTTCACTCCAACTATCTCGTGCTCGACACTACTTCACACATCCGGTGTTTGTCACAATCTCTCCAAAACCCGTGCTTCCCTTAGACCACAGTTCACTCCAACTATCTCGTGCTCGACACTACTTCACACATCCGGTGTTTGTCACAATCTCTCCAAAACCTGTGCTTCCCTTAGACCACAGTTCACTCCAACTATCTCGTGCTCGACACTACTTCACACATCCGGTGTTTGTCACATTCTCTCTAAAACTTGTGCTTCCCTTAGACCACAGTTCACTCCAACTATCTCGTGGCTCGACACTACTTCACACATCCGTTGTTTGTCACATTCTCTCCAAAACCTGTGTTCCCTTAGACCACAGTTCACTCCAACTATCTCGTGCTCGACACTACTTCACACATCCGGTGTTTGTCACAATCTCTCCAAAACCCGTGCTTCCCTTAGACCACAGTTCACTCCAACTATCTCGTGCTCGACACTACTTCACACATCCGGTGTTTGTCACAATCTCTCCAAAACCTGTGCTTCCCTTAGACCACAGTTCACTCCAACTATCTCGTGCTCGACACTACTTCACACATCCGGTGTTTGTCACAATCTCTCCAAAACCTGTGCTTCCCTTAGACCACAGTTCACTCCAACTATCTCGTGCTCGACACTACTTCACACATCCGGTGTTTGTCACAATCTCTCCAAAACCCGTGATTCCCTTAGACCACAGTTCACTCCAACTATCTCGTGCTCGACACTACTTCACACATCTGGTGTTTGTCACAATCTCTCCAAAACCCGTGCTTCCCTTAGACCACAGTTCACTCCAACTATCTCGTGCTCGACACTACTTCACACATCCAGTGTTTGTCACAATCTCTCCAAAACCCGTGCTTCCATTAGACCACAGTTCACTCCAACTATCTCGTGCTCGACACTACTTCACACATCCAGTGTTTGTCACAATCTCTCCAAAACCTGTGATTCCCTTAGACCACAGTTCACTCCAACTATCTCGTGCTCGACACTACTTCACACATCCGTTGTTTGTCACAATCTCTCCAAAACCCGTGCTTCCCTTAGACCACAGTTCACTCCAACTATCTCGTGCTCGACACTACTTCACACGTCCGGTGTTTGTCACAATCTCTATAAAACCTGTGATTCCCTTAGACCACAGTTCACTCCAACTATCTCGTGCTCGACACTACTTCAAACATCCTGTGTTTGTCACAATCTCTCCAAAACCCGTGCTTCCCTTAGACCACAGTTCACTCCAACTATCTCGTGCTCGACACTACTTCACACATCCGGTGTTTGTCACAATCTCTCCAAAACCCGTGCTTCCCTTAGACCACAGTTCACTCCAACTATCTCGTGCTCGACACTACTTCACACATCCGGTGTTTGTCACAATCTCTCCAAAACCCGTGCTTCCCTTAGACCACAGTTCACTCCAACTATCTCGTGCTCGACACTACTTCACACATCCGGTGTTTGTCACAATCTCTCCAAAACCTGTGATTCCCTTAGACCACAGTTCACTCCAACTATCTCGTGCTCGACACTACTTCACACATCCGGTGTTTGTCACAATCTCTCCAAAACTTGTGCTTCCCTTAGACCACAGTTCACTCCAACTATCTCGTGCTCGACACTACTTCACACATCCGGTGTTTGTCACAATCTCTCCAAAACCCGTGCTTCCCTTAGACCACAGTTCACTCCAACTATCTCGTGCTCGACACTACTTCACACATCCGGTGTTTGTCACAATCTCTCCAAAACCCGTGCTTCCCTTAGACCACAGTTCACTCCAACTATCTCGTGCTCGACACTACTTCACACATCCGGTGTTTGTCACAATCTCTCCAAAACCTGTGCTTCCCTTAGACCACAGTTCACTCCAACTATCTCGTGCTCGACACTACTTCACACATCCGGTGTTTGTCACAATCTCTCCAAAACCTGTGCTTCCCTTAGACCACAGTTCACTCCAACTATCTCGTGCTCGACACTACTTCACACATCCGGTGTTTGTCACAATCTCTCCAAAACCCGTGCTTCCCTTAGACCACAGTTCACTCCAACTATCTCGTGCTCGACACTACTTCACACATCTGGTGTTTGTCACAATCTCTCCAAAACCCGTGCTTCCCTTAGACCACAGTTCACTCCAACTATCTCGTGCTCGACACTACTTCACACATCCGGTGTTTGTCACAATCTCTCCAAAACCCGTGCTTCCCTTAGACCACAGTTCACTCCAACTATCTCGTGCTCGACACTACTTCACACATCCGGTGTTTGTCACAATCTCTCCAAAACCCGTGCTTCCCTTAGACCACAGTTCACTCCAACTATCTCGTGCTCGACACTACTTCACACATCCGGTGTTTGTCACAATCTCTCCAAAACCCGTGCTTCCCTTAGACCACAGTTCACTCCAACTATCTCGTGCTCGACACTACTTCACACATCCGGTGTTTGTCACAATCTCTCCAAAACCTGTGCTTCCCTTAGACCACAGTTCACTCCAACTATCTCGTGCTCGACACTACTTCACACATCCGGTGTTTGTCACAATCTCTCCAAAACCCGTGCTTCCCTTAGACCACAGTTCACTCCAACTATCTCGTGCTCGACACTACTTCACACATCCGGTGTTTGTCACAATCTCTCCAAAACCCGTGCTTCCCTTAGACCACAGTTCACTCCAACTATCTCGTGCTCGACACTACTTCACACATCCAGTGTTTGTCACAATCTCTCCAAAACTTGTGCTTCCCTTAGACCACAGTTCACTCCAACTATCTCGTGCTCGACACTACTTCACACATCCGTGTTTGTCACAATCTCTCCAAAACCTGTGCTTCCCTTAGACCACAGTTCACTCCAACTATCTCGTGCTCGACACTACTTCACACATCCGGTGTTTGTCACAATCTCTCCAAAACCTGTGCTTCCCTTAGACCACAGTTCACTCCAACTATCTCGTGCTCGACACTACTTCACACATCCAGTGTTTGTCACAATCTCTCCAAAACCCGTGCTTCCCTTAGACCACAGTTCACTCCAACTATCTCGTGCTCGACACTACTTCACACATCCGGTGTTTGTCACAATCTCTCCAAAACCCGTGCTTCCCTTAGACCACAGTTCACTCCAACTATCTCGTGCTCGACACTACTTCACACATCCGGTGTTTGTCACAATCTCTCCAAAACCTGTGCTTCCCTTAGACCACAGTTCACTCCAACTATCTCGTGCTCGACACTACTTCACACATCCGGTGTTTGTCACAATCTCTCCAAAACCCGTGCTTCCCTTAGACCACAGTTCACTCCAACTATCTCGTGCTCGACACTACTTCACACATCCGGTGTTTGTCACAATCTCTCCAAAACCTGTGCTTCCCTTAGACCACAGTTCACTCCAACTATCTCGTGCTCGACACTACTTCACACATCCGGTGTTTGTCACAATCTCTCCAAAACCCGTGCTTCCCTTAGACCACAGTTCACTCCAACTATCTCGTGCTCGACACTACTTCACACATCCGGTGTTTGTCACAATCTCTCCAAAACCTGTGATTCCCTTAGACCACAGTTCACTCCAACTATCTCGTGCTCGACACTACTTCACACATCCGGTGTTTGTCACAATCTCTCCAAAACCCGTGCTTCCCTTAGACCACAGTTCACTCCAACTATCTCGTGCTCGACACTACTTCACACATCTGGTGTTTGTCACAATCTCTCCAAAACCCGTGCTTCCCTTAGACCACAGTTCACTCCAACTATCTCGTGCTCGACACTACTTCACACATCCAGTGTTTTTCACAATCTCTCCAAAACTTGTGCTTCCCTTAGACCACAGTTCACTCCAACTATCTCGTGCTCGACACTACTTCACACATCCGTTGTTTGTCACAATCTCTCCAAAACCTGTGCTTCCCTTAGACCACAGTTCACTCCAACTATCTCGTGCTCGACACTACTTCACACGTCCGGTGTTTGTCACAATCTCTATAAAACCTGTGATTCCCTTAGACCACAGTTCACTCCAACTATCTCGTGCTCGACACTACTTCAAACATCCTGTGTTTGTCACAATCTCTCCAAAACCCGTGCTTCCCTTAGACCACAGTTCACTCCAACTATCTCGTGCTCGACACTACTTCACACATCCGGTGTTTGTCACAATCTCTCCAAAACCCGTGCTTCCCTTAGACCACAGTTCACTCCAACTATCTCGTGCTCGACACTACTTCACACATCCGGTGTTTGTCACAATCTCTCCAAAACCCGTGCTTCCCTTAGACCACAGTTCACTCCAACTATCTCGTGCTCGACACTACTTCACACATCCGGTGTTTGTCACAATCTCTCCAAAACCCGTGCTTCCCTTAGACCACAGTTCACTCCAACTATCTCGTGCTCGACACTACTTCACACATCCGGTGTTTGTCACAATCTCTCCAAAACCTGTGATTCCCTTAGACCACAGTTCACTCCAACTATCTCGTGCTCGACACTACTTCACACATCCGGTGTTTGTCACAATCTCTCCAAAACCCGTGCTTCCCTTAGACCACAGTTCACTCCAACTATCTCGTGCTCGACACTACTTCACACATCTGGTGTTTGTCACAATCTCTCCAAAACCCGTGCTTCCCTTAGACCACAGTTCACTCCAACTATCTCGTGCTCGACACTACTTCACACATCCAGTGTTTTTCACAATCTCTCCAAAACTTGTGCTTCCCTTAGACCACAGTTCACTCCAACTATCTTGTGCTCGACACTACTTCACACATCCAGTGTTTGTCACATTCTCTCCAAAACTTGTGCTTCCCTTAGACCACAGTTCACTCCAACTATCTCGTGGCTCGACACTACTTCACACATCCGGTGTTTGTCACAATCTCTCCAAAACCTGTGCTCCCCTTAGACCACAGTTCACTCCAACTATCTCGTGCTCGACACTACTTCACACATCCGGTGTTTGTCACAATCTCTCCAAAACCTGTGCTTCCCTTAGACCACAGTTCACTCCAACTATCTCGTACTCGACACTACTTCACACATCCGGTGTTTGTCACATTCTCTCTAAACCGTTCCCCCACCTTACGTTTCCCTACACTCCCACATTCACTGCTATACATTCTCTGCTCCGCTGTTACAAGACAACAAAATCACTGCAGTCTGTAGAAATATGGTTTTACAGAAGAATGTTGAGAATACCATGGACAGCGAAGAAGAGTAATGAAAAGGCCGAAGAAAAAGAGAACTAAAATCCAAATTTAGGAAGAAACAATCATAATTTTTGGGCCATTTAATTAGAAGGGAACAGCTTAAATATATACTGTAACACGTTGGATAATTGAGGGACGAAGAGATAGAGGGAAGCAAAGAGAAAAGATACCAGACAACGTATGAGAATATCTTGCCAAAAGGTCAACAACAGAAATGAGAAATAACTGTAGTGATCGAAAGTTGTGGAGAGACATGTTCACCTATGCCAACAGACATGATACTTGATGATGATGATTTTACTCCTGAATGACATATATAACACTGGACACATACCCGAAGATCTATTAAAATCTATCTTTGTAGCCATACCGATGAAGTCAGGCGCCACTGATTGTGAAGACCCTCGCACTATTAGTCTCATGAGCCATATGACTAAAATATTACTAAGAATAATCATGTGACGTGTAAGGAACAAAATAAAACCAGAAATAAGTGAGGAACAATGTGAATTTGTGGAAGGAAGGGACACCAATAATGCAATATGCATCCTGAGAACATTTATTTAAAGAGCTATAAAGGTAAAGAAGTTCTACATATGTGCTTTATAGACCACACAAAAGCATTTGACAAAGTGAAGCATGTGGAAATAATCAATATGCTGGAGAAATTAAACTGATGGCAAGGATCTGCGAATCACAACAAACATGTACTGGCAAAACAAACAGCAGCCATAAGAATTAACAACCAAACAGGACAGTTCCAATATATAAAACAAGGAGTCATACAAGGCTGTGTTTTGTCGTCGGAATTGTTTTCACTTTACAGCGAAAATATTATGAGATCAATAGTAGACAAAAAAGGAATTGAAGTCAACGGTCACAACATGAACAATCTGCGATATGCGGTTGACACAGTTTTAATAGCAGAGAGAGAGAGAGAGAGAACGAACTACAAGAAAAGATAGACATAATAGAAAGCAACAAGAAAGGTCTGAGCCTGAATAGTAAAAAATACCAGAAGTAATGATCATATCAAAGAAACCATCATCACAATCATCCAGCATAAAAATAAACAAGACAAATCTGAAAAAGGGCAACATGTCAAATACTTGGACATCATAATAACATCAGATGGAAGATGCACCCAATAAATAGAAAGCAGAATAGCTCAGGCCAAAATAGCATTTCAGAAAATGAAAAATATCTTATGAAACAAAAATATGTCAATAGAAGTGAGAAAAAGAGTTCATCGGTGCTATATAGAGACAATTCTGACCTATTGAAGGGAATCATGGACAGTAGACAAACAAATGAGAGGACAATTAGAGGCCACATAGATGGGATTTCTCAGAAAAATGTTAAAAGTCCCCTTGACATCTAAAAAGACCAATGAGGAAATTCTCAAAGAGGCCAACACAAAAACGGGAACTCCTAAAAAAAACATGAAAAAGAAACAATCAACATTTCTCATGAGAAGAGAAAAGTTGAAATACTTGATTTCAATTGGCAAAATACAGGGAAAGAGAGATCGCTGACGACAAAGAGAGAAGATAGTAGAGAGCTTGGTTTCATGGCGTGGAAAACAGTCAACAACGGAACTGATACGATGCACTGTGGAAAGAAAATTATGGAAGGACGATCGTCTACGCCATCCGGTATGGCACTGGATGCTGATGATACTGATAGTTCTGTGTGCCTTCTTGCCAAAGTCATTAACGGTTTTGATTGCCGGCTTGAGAAAGAAAATACCAAATCAACTTTTAAAAATCTGTCCATCGTTGCAGCACAAACTGTCTTCTAACAACGAACCCAGCTTCTACCAAACCTGTATCTACCTGGAGCACCTACAATGGGAAGATCTTAGACAAGGATGTCATCTGTCAGAGGACTCTGAACGATAGCAGAAGCTACGCTTGTTTGGTGAGATATTAGTTAACCATTGGTCTTATACACATCTGCTTCGTTGAATCTCGAAATAAGCAATTTTGATATTATCTTCATCATGGATATCATCTTTACAATAGATATCATCTTCAACATATATAACATCTTCGTCATAGATATCATCATCGACATCATCTTCACCATAGATATCATCTTCATCATAGATACCTTCATTGACATCATCTTCATCATGGATACCATCATCGACATCATCCTCACCATAGATATTATTGTTATAGTATATTTATTGTTTCTTTTTTCTTGATATTATTGTTCATCGTTCATTGACAACGCGTCGCATTTATAGTTGACCACAACTGGTAAATCATGACAGACTCTTTTTCTCTCATTATTTAATCATGAATCAGTTTATTGATCTCTATTATTAATCTTGGCCTATGATCGTTCTGTAGTGGATGCACTTATCTTAAATTAATGTTAATTAATTCGGGACATCTCTGAGACAAATAGTCGGTGGATATGATCAGTCCCAAGTGCATATCTTGCATATAACATTATCAACGCGTCGCATTTATAGTTGACCACAACTGGTAAATCATGACAGACTCTTTTTCTCTCATTATTTAATCATGAATCAGTTTATTGATCTCTATTATTAATCTTGGCCTATGATCGTTCTGTAGTGGATGCACTTATCTTAAATTAATGTTAATTAATTCGGGACATCTCTGAGACAAATAGTCGGTGGATATGATCAGTCCCAAGTGCATATCTTGCATATAACATTATTCAACTTACGTTCATGAGGAATGTGAAACAACTTGAAATACTCTTAAGCACTTTCACAATACTAAAGTTCATATTTTCATTGCTATACTCACTACTCTCTATCAACTTAATAACTTCTCAACTGACTTAAAACTACAACTTGAAGATTCTTAACTCCATAACTAACTGGCTTAAATTCTAATCTTAACTTTTCTAACTGTTCGGACTGTTTTAACTGTGTGTCTAATTTCCTAACTGTCAAATTCTCTCTCTGTGTCTAATTCTCTGACTTTGTCTAATTATCCTAGCTTCCTTAAACCGATTGTGTTGAAGTTTAAATATTCAGCCACAACTCTTCGCCTGAAAATCAGCAGCCTACCATCAGTATAATTCCTCGGTGGGTGTCCTTGTTATGTCCGAGTATAATTCCTCTGTGGGTGTCCTTGTTATGCCCGAGTATAATTCCTCGGTGTGTGTCCTTGTTATGTCCGAGTATAATTCCTCGGTGTGTGTCCTTGTTATGTCCGAGTATAATTCCTCGGTGGGTGTCCTTGTTATGTCCGAGTATAATTCCTCGGTGTGTGTCCTTGTTATGTCCGAGTATAATTCCTCGGTGTGTGTCCTTGTTATGTCCGAGTATAATTCCTCGGTGGGTGTCCTTGTTATGTCCGAGTATAATTCCTCGGTGGGTGTCCTTGTTATGTCCGAGTATAATTCCTCGGTGGGTGTCCTTGTTATGTCCGAGTATAATTCCTCGGTGGGTGTCCTTGTTATGTCCGAGTATAATTCCTCTGTGGGTGTCCTTGTTATGTCCGAGTATAATTCCTCGGTGTGTGTCCTTATTATGTCCGAGTATAATTCCTCGGTGTGTGTCCTTATTATGTCCGAGTATAATTCCTCGGTGGGTGTCCTTGTTATGTCCGAGTATAATTCCTCTGTGGGTGTCCTTGTTATGTCCGAGTATAATTCCTCGGTGTGTGTCCTTGTTATGTCCGAGTATAATTCCTCTGTGGGTGTCCTTGTTATGTCCGAGTATAATTCCTCGGTGGGTGTCCTTGTTATGTCCGAGTATAATTCCTTGGTGGCTGTCCTTGTTATGTCCGAGTATAATTCCTCTGTGGGTGTCCTTGTTATGTCCGAGTATAATTCCTCGGTGGGTGTCCTTGTTATGTCCGAGTATAATTCCTCGGTGTGTGTCCTTGTTATGTCCGAGTATAATTCCTCTGTGTGTGTCCTTGTTATGTCCGAGTATAATTCCTCGGTGGGTGTCCTTGTTATGTCCGAGTATAATTCCTCGGTGTGTGTCCTTGTTATGTCCGAGTATAATTCCTCGGTGTGTGTCCTTGTTATGTCCGAGTATAATTCCTCGGTGGGTGTCCTTGTTATGTCCGAGTATAATTCCTCGGTGTGTGTCCTTGTTATGTCCGAGTATAATTCCTCGGTGGGTGTCCTTGTTTTGTCAGAGTATAATTCCTCGGTGGGTGTCCTTGTTATGTCCGAGTATAATTCCTCTGTGGGTGTCCTTGTTATGTCCGAGTATAATTCCTCTGTGGGTGTCCTTGTTATGTCCGAGTATAATTCCTCGGTGTGTGTCCTTATTATGTCCGAGTATAATTCCTCGGTGGGTGTCCTTGTTATGTCCGAGTATAATTCCTCTGTGGGTGTCCTTGTTATGTCCGAGTATAATTCCTCGGTGTGTGTCCTTGTTATGTCCGAGTATAATTCCTCTGTGGGTGTCCTTGTTATGTCCGAGTATAATTCCTCTGTGGGTGTCCTTGTTATGTCCGAGTATAATTCCTTGGTGGCTGTCCTTGTTATGTCCGAGTATAATTCCTCTGTGGGTGTCCTTGTTATGTCCGAGTATAATTCTTCGGTGGGTGTCCTTGTTATGTCCGAGTATAATTCCTCGGTGTGTGTCCTTGTTATGTCCGAGTATAATTCCTCGGTGTGTGTCCTTGTTATGTCCGAGTATAATTCCTCGGTGTGTGTCCTTGTTATGTCCGAGTATAATTCCTCGGTGGGTGTCCTTGTTATGTCCGAGTATAATTCCTTGGTGGGTGTCCTTGTTATGTCCGAGTATAATTCCTCGGTGGGTGTCCTTGTTATGTCCGAGTATAATTCCTTGGTGGGTGTCCTTGTTATGTCCGAGTATAATTCCTCTGTGGGTGTCCTTGTTATGTCCGAGTATAATTCCTCGGTGGGTGTCCTTGTTATGTCCGAGTATAATTCCTCGGTGTGTGTCCTTGTTATGTCCGAGTATAATTCCTCGGTGTGTGTCCTTGTTATGTCCGAGTATAATTCCTCGGTGGGTGTCCTTGTTATGTCCGAGTATAATTCCTCTGTGGGTGTCCTTGTTATGTCCGAGTATAATTCCTCGGTGGGCGTCCTTGTTATGTCCGAGTATAATTCCTTGGTGGGTGTCCTTGTTATGTCCGAGTATAATTCCTCGGTGTGCGTCCTTGTTATGTCCGAGTATAATTCCTTGGTGGGTGTCCTTGTTATGTCCGAGTATAATTCCTCGGTGGGTGTCCTTGTTATGTCCGAGTATAATTCCTTGGTGGGTGTCCTTGTTATGTCCGAGTATAATTCCTCGGTGGGTGTCCTTGTTATGTCCGAGTATAATTCCTTGGTGGGTGTCCTTGTTATGTCCGAGTATAATTCCTCTGTGGGTGTCCTTGTTATGTCCGAGTATAATTCCTCGGTGGGTGTCCTTGTTATGTCCGAGTATAATTCCTTGGTGGGTGTCCTTGTTATGTCCGAGTATAATTCCTCGGTGGGTGTCCTTGTTATGTCCGAGTATAATTCCTCGGTGGGTGTCCTTGTTATGTCCGAGTATAATTCCTCGGTGGGTGTCCTTGTTATGTCCTAGTATAATTCCTCTGTGGGTGTCCTTGTTATGTCCTAGTATAATTCCTCTGTGGGTGTCCCTATCCATACTATTCTGCGTTATCCTAAACTTGTTATTCTGGCTGGGAATTTTCCATCATTAAATTTATGTCTTAACTCTGATGGTCGCTACCACATGTTACTGCTATTGTCCATGAAATAAACGGGTAACGACTAAGTTACCTGCTCCCATGCTTTCACTAGCTTACTCTGTTACATTATCTTCATCAAAGATATCATCATTGACAGAATCTTCACCATATATATCAACTTCATCGTGGATATCATCATTGACATCGTCTCCATCATAGATCATCATCAAGTACCGGGCTTGCTGGCATAGGTGATCATGTCTCTCCACAATATTCGATCTCGGCAGTTATATATCATTTCTGTTGTTGACCTTCTGCCAAGCCATTCTCTTAAGCTGTCTGTTATTTTTTTCTCTTTGCTTCCCTCTATCTCTTCGTCCTTCAATTTTTCCAGTTGTTACAATATATTCAAGTTGTTCTCTTCTCATTACATGGCCAAAAAATGATGATTGTTTCTTCCTAATATTGGAAACTAGCTCTCTTTTTGCTTTGACCTTTCTCAGAACCTCTTCATTACTCTTCTTAGCTGTCCATGGTATTCTCAACATTCTTCTGTAAAACCACATTTCTACAGACTCCAGTGATTTTATTGTCTGTTGTCCTATTGTCCATGATTTGCATCCGTATGTTAAGACTGGCTCTACGTAACATTTAAGAACTCTTTTTCTTGTTTATATTGTCAAAAATGGATTGCATAGTATTTTCCTCATTTTTGGAAAGCTGCTTTTGCCTGAACCATTCTACATCTCACCTCTTTTGTACATCTTCCGTCTGAGGGTAACAAAGTTCCCAAACATATAAGTTCATTTATCTGTTTTAATATTGTTCCACTTGTCTTTATTTTGCACTGAGGTGATGTCTTTTTCTTTGTTGTTACCATTACCTCTGTCTTTTTGCTATTAAGGCTGAGTCCTTTATTTTTGCTTTCCTTCACTACAATGTCCAACATTTCTTGTAACTCGTGTTCACTCTTAGCGATTAATACTGTATCATCAGCATACCTTAGATTATTTATATTATGACCTCCAATTGTTATTCCAGGCATGCCCCTTATGGATCTTAAAATAATCTCACTATAAATATTAAACTAATCTAGTGACAGCACACAACCTTGTCTAGCACCCTGTTTTATTTGTTGAAACATTCCCAATTGGTTTCCAGTTCTTATGGCCGTTGTTTGTTGCCAGTACATGTTCTTTATTATTCTTAGATCTTTGCTGTCTACGTTTATGCTTTCTAAAATGTTGATTATTTCTTGGTGCTTTACTTTGTCAAATGCCTTGGTGTAATCTATGAAACATAGGTATAGATCTGTTCCATCATATATATCATATCAAAATCGTAGATACCATCTTCATCCTAGATATCATCTCCATCCTAGATATCATCTACATCATAGATATCATCTCCGTCATAGATATCATCTTCATCATAGATATCATCTCCATCATAGATATCATATCCATCATAGATATCATATCCATCATAGATATCATCTCAGTCATAGATATCATCTTCATCATAGGTATCATCTTCATCATAGATATCATCTTCATCATAGATATCATCTTCATCCTAGATATCATCTCCATCATAGATATCATCTCCATCATAGATATCATCTACATCATAGATAACATCTTCATCCTAGATATCATTTCCATCCTAAATATCATCTCCATCCTAGATATCATCTCCATCATAGATAACATCTTCATCCTAGATATCATCTACATCATAGATAACATCTTCATCCTAGATATCATCTCCATCCTAGATATCATCTCCATCATAGATATTATCTCCATCCTAGATAACATCTCCATCCTAGATAACATCTCCATCCTAGATAACATCTTCATCCTAGATATCATCTTCATCCTAGATATCATCTCCATCCTAGATATCATCTACATCATAGATATCATCTCCATCATAGATATCATCTACATCATAGATATCATCTCCATCCTAGATATCATCTTCATCCTAGATATCATCTTCATCCTAGATATCATCTTCATCCTAGATATCATCTTTATCCTAGATATCATCTCCATCATAGATAACATCTCCATCATAGATAACATCTCCATCATAGATATCATCTCCATCATAGATATCATCTCAATCATAGATATCATCTTCATCCTAGATATCATCTCAATCATAGATATCATCTCAATCATAGATATCATCGCAATCATAGATATCATCGCAATCATATATATCATCTCAGTCATAGATATTATCTCCATCCTAGATATCATCTCAATCATAGATATCATCTCCATCCTAGATATCATCTCCATCATAGATATCATCTCCATCATAGATATCATCTTCATCCTAGATATCATCTCAATCATAGATATCATCTTCATCCTAGATATCATCTCAATCATAGATATCATCTTCATCCTAGATATCATCTCAATCCTAGATATCATCTCAATCCTAGATATTATCTCAATCATAGATATCATCTCAATCATAGATATCATCTCAATCATAGATATCATCTCAATCATAGATATCATCTCAATCATAGATATCATCTCCATCATAGATATCATCTCCATCATAGATATTATCATCGACACAATCTTCATCTTTCTCATCTTCGTTATCACCATCGGCGTAAACGTCGGCATTATTAGTATCCTATGAACGGGAATAGGACCCACAGAAGCAACCCTGAACGATAAACTATGTGGAGCTAGTGGTGGTATCCCCCGTTGATGACCCATGTCGGTTTAACTGACTAAATTAATATAATCTTCTACTCATCGCTCACCCGTTAAGTGGACGCATGTTCGTTGTGTCGCTAGTTTACGGCCAAACAGCTATATTTACTCCTTTCCGCCCGATACATCCGTTTTCGGCACCGTTGTAAAAAAAAAACCTTGCAGTAGCAGGAAATCTGATCATCAGATGGAACACGTCAAGTGTTTCGGTCTTTTACCGTCCTGACACTCTGGAAAGCGGGTGGAGAGTGTGGGGGGTGGACCCGCCTGGGTCATGACTCCCCGGAGTCCACCTCCTGCTACATTGAGCTTGAAAACTCCCACTATTTTCGACATATAATGACTACATTTGTTCTCCTCACAAATTCGTATCTATAGACTTTAAAGCGGAACGGCTTCATTGAGGCGGGGCATTCCCGTATCTGCTCAGCCCCCTTTTCCAACAAACAACATAGTGTTCATCCTAAATGTCCATACTGTTCTATTCTAGATGTTCTATTCTACAAGAAATTATAGACATAATAGTACTACATAATAGTTACTATTCTATAGACTTTCGGTCTATATGGCGGATAGGCGACAGGGAACCGTTGAGTCACTGACTGACAAATGTTCCTTGTTGCAGTTTCCTTATATTACAAGTCCGGCTTGCTGCCGGAGTTACTGAGTAGTGCTCGGTGCACACCGTGAGCTGTGAGGTTCATCCAGATGGTATTTCTATATTCACATTACAGACGATGAATGATGATATCGTATGACGAAGGACAGTTCAGATGCGTTCAATTCGGTGCTGAAACGCCTTATGTCTTTTGACGTGTGCTGTATCTGCTACGATAGGGACTGAAGCTGCCTTCTTTTGTTTGGAAATTCGATGGCATGTTAATTGGGATGATTCCACTGCTACGGGCGGTTGAGCAATTATTTGATTGCCATTCGTTTGCAGTGATACCGAGACCTTCGAATAACCATAACTGTTCCTTTGAACGTGTTGCGTTCTGTAAAATTGCGCGTTTTACGTTCATAATAACTTCTACTGATAATGCCGTATTAAACTATATAAAAGGCGCGCAGCTCAAAATGGACACTTCCGAGTCGTTGTACCGCCAGTCAGGGCTTGCATAATCTGCATTCACCAGCTTCAGTTCCGGTATAGACTTCATGATCAACAGGCGTACCCAAGAATCACTGTCCCAACAAATGTAGTCAGGCCTTCACTTCAGTGAAACCCACGATCCAGGTGGTGGCAAATTTACAGCACCAAACTGATCACAGATCTAGTCCGGACACTCTGATTTTTACCTGAACATAACGGACACTCTTCCTTTGTTTTCATTGTACCCCACTCTCAGACATCTCACTCTTACCGCCTTTTGAGCACCTGTTAGTCTACTGTTTTATTCTTTCTCCTTTGTGTTTGCACACTGACCCCTGTGTGAACTCCTCTGGTTATGTGTATATTTGCGCACATTTTTGCACGTTTCTCTACGTTCATGACAGCCGCACTTGGTTGCTATTTCCTTTTGTTTTGAAAGGATAGTTAATTGTGTTTTCTTTAACACATTTCGATTGTTTTTGTTTTCGTTGTTTCATTATTTGTTTTATGTGTTTTTTTGTGTTCCTGATGAAAGCCTATTGGGCCGAAACTATGTTTAGTCTGTGTCGTCCACTTATCACGTAAAGCTTCTTACATACCATTTTTTAAATTTTTTTATTTTTCCTCACATTCAGCTTTACTGCAGCGTCGCATTTTTATGCCTTAACTCTTCCTTTGTACCTGACAATAACAGACACTCTTCCTTTTTACCTGACAATAACAGACACTCTTCCTTTTTACCTGACAATAACGGATACTCTTCCTTTTTACCTGACAATAACGGGCACTCTTCCTTTTTACCTGACAACAACGAACACTCTTCCATTTTTTACCTGACAATAACGGGCGCTCTTCCTTTTTACATGAACATAACGGGCACTCTTCCTTTTTACCTGACCATAACGGAAAATTCCTTTTTACCTGACAATAACGGGCACTCTTCCTTTTTACATGAATATAACGGACACTCTTCCATTTTACCTGACAATAACGGACACTCTTCCTTTTTACCTAACAATAACGAACACTCTTCCTTTTTACCTGACAATAACGGACACTCTTCCATTTTTCACATGACAATAACGGACACTCTTCCTTTTTACCTGACAACAACGGACACTCTTCCATTTTTTACCTGACAATAACGGGCACTCTTCCTTTTTACCTGAACATAACGGGCACTCTTCCTTTTTACCTGACCATAACGGACACTTCCTTTTTACCTGACAATAACGGACACTCTTCCTTTTTACATGAATATAACGGACACTCTTCCTTTTTACCTGACAATAACGGACACTCTTCCTTTTTACCTGACAATAACGGACACTCTTCCTTTTTACGTAACAATAACGGACACTCTTCCTTTTTTCCTGACAATAACGGACACTCTTCCTTTTGCACCCTAGTCCACATGGAGACCACGTGACGTGATCAATACAAATGAGTTCATGTTTTTTCTTATTAGAAATAATTCAAATTGGATTTATTATTTAATCTAATTGATGTTTTACTTGAAAGAACTCAGCCCTGTATAACAATACAGCACCCTCAGGGGATAAAGTATGTCAGCAGCTGTACTGCAGAATACCGGAAACAAAAGTATGCAAACCTGCTTTTACCTCAGAGGGGTTCATCTGCGACCAAAACAAGGTAAGAATTAACGATTCCTCTTTATTTTTCTTTTTTTTCCCCCCATCATTTTTCTTTTTTTCTTATTTTTTTCTTCTGATTATTATTATTCTTTAGAGTCAAAGCAAAGAAATGCGCATAAATACATGAAAATGCGAAATTGCAGTAAAACTAATAGTTAAAAAAAAGTAAAGAGCTCCGTCACGCCAAGTGACGCATAGGGAATATCGTGTTAGTGACCATCATTTTTATAGACCCTCGGCACATGATTTTTGGGGTAAGGTGGTCGGTATTTAGTTTCCCAGAAACAAAAAAAAATCAGGTACCCATTTAAAGCTGGGTGAACCCGGAAGCCGTCCATTAGGATCGAACCCGACCTCTTGTCCTTTGTAGTCCAATTCACTAACCACTGAGTTATTGCCGCTCACAGTGAAGCTCATAGTGAGGAAAAATGAAAAAAAAATTTGAAAAAAGTAGAAACAAAAACGGTATGGGTAAAGCTTCACGTAACATGTGGACAGCACAAACCAGAACGACGTTTCGGCGCAATAGGCCTTCAACTGGAACAAACATTCAACACGCGTATAAATATTAATTATTTATTATTTTTTTATTTTAAATACATTTTTTGTCTAAACGGGAGCGTCACCTTGCCCAAAGGAGTCCTGATGACTCGCGAAGGAAAGGCGACGTCATACTCCTCCTTTCGTAGAGGTGGGATAACTCTACCCCGCTAACCCATCAACGAGACCAACACACAGAAAAAGAGCTAACGAAAAGATCTAAAAAAGAAATCGACATTTTTCGTGATCATGAGAAGAGGAAAGTGTTGGAATACTTGGTTACAGCAAGCAAATTATAAGGAAAGAAAGATCGTGGACGACAAAGATAATTCGACAGATCATTTTCATTGCTCGACAGACAACTCCAGTGCCCAGATCCCCTCATACGTTCCCCAGTATAAAGCACGCTCGCCAAACATCAGCAAAGACATTGAAGATGGCTTCAGCTCAGTTACACGAACTCCGTAGCACCTGCAACAAAATACCAAATACGAAGATAGCTTGGTGTCTTGACCGGTAAACAGTCAATAACAGAAGTGTTACAATGTTACAAAATACGTAGATAGCTTGGTGTCTTGACCGGTAAACAGTCAATAACAGAAGTGTTACAATGTTACAAAATACGTAGATAGCTTGGTGTCTTGACCGGTAAACAGTCAATAACAGAAGTGTTACAATGTTACAAAATACGTAGATAGCTTGGTGTCTTGACCGGTAAACAGTCAATAACAGAAGTGTTACAATGTTACAAAATACGTAGATAGCTTGGTGTCTTGACCGGTAAACAGTCAATAACAGAAGTGTTACAATGTTACAAAATACGTAGATAGCTTGGTGTCTTGACCGGTAAACAGTCAATAACAGAAGTGTTACAATGTTACAAAATACGTAGATAGCTTGGTGTCTTGACTGGTAAACAGTCAATAACAGAAGTGTTACAATGCACTGAGAATAGAGAATTCTGGAAGGATTACCTAGGCCAACAGGTACGAACCATCATGATGACGGTTATGTAAATGTAAAGATACGAGACTTGAATCAACGTCTTAGCACGAGGTTTTTTTACCAAAATGTGCTCGACGCCTATCTAGAAATCGTCGGAGACCTCTGTTTTGTGTCGCCTGAAGCATTCTAACTCACGAGATTGCGGCATTCCTCACCTTCCCAGCTGCTACCCCGGTACACATTTCTGCCAGCGGCCGGGTCGACTCGTACCAGATCGGTTTACGAGCATTGGCTAAAGCAGCAACAGAAGTAGATTCACAAAACTTTCTAGGTGGAATCGAACACGGGTTGTCCTAACGTCGATAGCCCAATAGGGTGATATCCCAACTAGGTTACCGAGGCCCCCGATGGCGATTATAATGAACAGACAAACGAATCTGAAAAGGAAGTGGAAATAAACAACACAATGATGCCATTGAATTAAATTACGAAAATTGAACGATCTTCTTTTGACAATATAAAATTATATGTTTAGATGTTTCCGGTTCCGGTCCAAGATGGCGGATTTATTTTTTTATTTTGCAATGGACGGTTGATTGGTAGTTGAACAACCTGTCATCGTAAAACATTTATTGTTATTGAAACAGAAATGTCTCCAAAGCAGTAATGTAATACCAAGAAGAACATTAAAACGAGAGGCAACAACAGCAGGCCTCAGCTCCCTCACTGTGAATGAGAAACTTGCCCAGAACGAAGCTGTGTGGCGAGCTACAATGCATGTCCTATGCAAGGTCTGACAGTCGAAAAATCGTCAGACACAAGAGTCTAGAATTTCTGTCCTATGATCGTCAGACACAAGAGTCTAGAATTTCTGTCCTTTGATCGTCAGACACAAGAGTCTAGAATTTCTGTCCTTTGATCGTCAGACACAAGAGTCTAGAATTTCTGTCCTATGATCGTCAGACACAAGAGTCTAGAATTTCTGTCCTATGATGGTCAGACACAAGAGTCTAGAATTTCTGTCCTATGATCGTCAGACACAAGAGTCTAGAATTTCTGTCCTATGATCGTCAGACACAAGAGTCTAGAATTTCTGTCCTATGATCGTCAGACACAAGAGTCTAGAATTTCTGTCCTATGTGACGCCTTCGGCTCGAAAGGACAATAGACAAACAGATAGATAGATAGACAATATAAAATGCTACGTTAACCTTGTAAACACAATAACTGATGGCATGGTTCCTGAAGAGATGAGTATGGATCGACATAGTAGAAGATGGGAGAAAGTGTTAATGATTCCACACAGCGTGCCATGCAAAACAGCTGACTACGAGAGATATTCAAACATCCAGATCAACTTTCCTCTCTCACCACGCTATTTGATGATGTTGAACTGTCGCCTAATTTGATTATACTTTCTTATATGCATTCATCATCATCATTAAGTGACGTCACCGAATAGAAGGTTGGATCCCATGGTGCGCCATTTCGCTCTGTCTCTTGCTTTGAAAGTGAAGTCAAGGGCTGACTTCTCCATCCTTGGCTATCACTTTTGAATGTTAGTCTTCGATTGCTTCTGTCTCTTTTATCTTGTATCTCCCATTCCAAGATTACCTTTTGTAAGCTGCTGTGTCTTTTTTGTGTCTTTTACTAAGAACAAGTAAAGAGCCCCGTCACGCCAAATGGCGTATAGGGAATATTGTGTTAGTGACCATAATTTTAACAGACCTTCGGCACATGATTTTTGAGGTAATGTGGTCGGTATTACGCCCGTGCCGCTTTACTTTCCCAGAAAAAAAAATCCGGTACCCATTTAAGGCTGGGTAAACCCGAAAGCCGTCAATCAGGATCCCCTTGTCCTTTGTAGTCCAGTTCACTAACCACTGAATTATCGTGGCTCTCTTGTGTCTTTTAACATGCTCCCAAAAATCTCATTTGTCCTGTTTGAATTGTGTTTAATAGTTGTCTTTTTATTTTTTATTGTTTTAAGACTTCATCATTTGTTTTGTTTTCTTTCCATCCAATTCTTCACATTCTTCTATAAATCCACATTTTAAAATGCTTCAATTTTCTGTTCAATTTTCTTGTCTAATGCCCATGTTTTTGCAACATATAGGTATATTGAGAAGATATAACATTTTGATATTCCTAGTTTTAGCCCTGGTGTTATTTGTTTTGATGTTAGTATATTTTTCTTGATATTATACTTTCGTTATGTTGATAGCATTTGCGTGATTTGTTTACGTTTTTTTCACTTTCAGAGATGCAACGCAGGAAAATGCCAACCTGACACCAGCTATGCATCTACCATCGTTGATCGTGAGTACACGTTATTCTTTCTTTATTGGTCTGACTTCTGCTCTTCCTATTGCTGATGTTGTTCCTTCTACTTATCTTTTTTACACTTTTGTGTTGCTTTTTTCTATTTCCACCTATATTGTTCTGATAGGAAGAACATTGCCACGTATATTGTTCTTATAGATAGAACATTGCCGCCTATATTGTTCTTAAAGATAGAACATTGCCGCCTATATTGTTCTCATAGGTACAACATTGCAAACTATATTGTTTTTATAGGTAGGAAATTGCCACCTGTACTGTTATGATAGGTAGAACATTACCACCCACCTATACTGTTCTGATAGGTAGAACATTGTCACTTATGTTTCGTGCGTTGCTGGCTGCATTCACTAGAATAATTTATGGGCGCAGCCATTATTGTGTGTGCTACGACACCATGATGGCTAATCGTATATACCTAGACCGGCCGTACGCTCATAATGAAAGGCGAAATGATGGAACGTTGTTCATGACCTTGCAGCCTCGGTGTGACTCCCGGGGTTTCATGTTGATCATGAGGGATGTTGTCTAGATTCAAGAGGGCTACTTTGAGATCGAGCGTAGACCTGTGAACTGGTTTATAATTTCACAAATTCAAATTGCAGGGAGATCTACAGTCTGTTGTTTGATGTGCGAAGGGGATAATCCGATGACTAACTGTGTTTCATATGTTCGCAATTGGAGTCAAAAACGATGCCCTAACATTATATAGCGCTATACATAAAAAAAAAATATGACGATCATCATTTTCGGGAGGACATGAATTTCCGGTCAATATGGTGGAGAGACAGCATGGGCCATTAAAGACTATGTCTGAAAAATGTTCCTTGTTGCAGTTTCCTCATATTCCAAGTCCGGCTTGATGCAGGAGCTACTGAGTTACGTGCTCTTTGCACACTGTGAGTGTAATAGGGGATAATTGGAAAGGGTGAAGACTTCAATTCACGTTGAAAGAATGGGACAGTTAACTCTAATTCAGTCAGGTGGACTGAGGAATTCTCGGGATTTTAAGAGAGTGCATGGGGAGGGGGGGGGGGGGGGGGCGGGGCTGAGTGGCGTGGGACAAGTGAAGTGTGAGGGTTGCTTACACGGTCGGCGTGGGAGAAGGTTCATTCCAGAAAGGAGGTGGCCAGTGGCCTACCAACCTTCGAAGATGCTGGTCGCTTTATTGGGGACTGTTTTTGTTCAATTGAAGGAGTGAAGAGCTCGACATCCTTGGTGTTAAGTTGAGATTCAACCGGCTAGTTATCAGAGTTATCGTGAGGCTATGCGGTTAGTCTTGTTATCACAAGGAAGTTGTTGATGCTGTTTGTTGAGTGGGAACAATGCGTTACTATGGTTACGGCTTGAGGAATGACTGAGTAGGTGATTGACGTCAGGCTTATGGGAGCCACGAAGTGTGAAACTGAACTTTTATATTATTTCAGGAGTGCGGGAGAGAAGTGATTTCTTATTGGGGGTTAAGGCAAAGAAATGCAAATGAATGCATAAAAATGCAAAGCTGCAGTAAAGCTGAATGTGAGGAAAAATTAAAAAATAAAAAAAAAAATAGTATGTTAGAAGCTTTACGTGATAAGTGGACGACACAGACTAAACGACGTTTCTGCCCAATAGGCCTTCAGCAGGAACAAACTTTTCATTACTGGTTCGGTGTGCATTTGCACACATTTCTGCACATTCACGACAGCCACACTTTTGTTACCATTTTCTTTTCATACACACAGGATAGACATTTTTCTTTAACATATTTCGAATATTTTTGTTTTGAATGTTTCGTTTTTAGTTTTGTGTGTGTGTGTTTCTTATTTGTTCCTGCTGAAGGCCTATTGGGCCGAAACGCCGTTTAGTCTGTGTCGTCCACTTATCGCGTAAAGCTTCTTACATACCATGTTTTTGTATTTTTTTATTTCTTATTGGCTTGTTTTGTGCATTGTAACTCACTGAGCAATACAAAGCGAGTAAAAACTCGTTGGAGTAGAGTGGTGTCAGAAAACTGATTTTTACATAATTCAATAGAAGACAGCGCGAAGTACTACAAAGAAAGAGAATCCTATAGACAAGCCAGTCGTAGCGTCCAGAGCAACATTAAGCAGCAGTTCTGGTGGTGAGACTGAAGGCCAGGTTCAGCAGCCTACATTGAACATAAGTCGGGCGGCAGCTGATTGGATGTAACCAGACACTTAACACAGTCAGCGAAAGATCACGGCGGGTTACCGACGACATGAGCCGTGCGTTTCATCCGTTTTAATCGTGTTTCGATATTCCTATTGTTTACGATAAATGATGATACCGTATGATGGAGAACCTTCTGCCAAGCCATTCTCTTAATCTGTCTGTTATCATTTCTCTTTGCTTCCCTCTATCTCTTCGTCCCATGATGATCATGCTCCAGACCGAATCGAAGGGTAGAACAAAAAACTCAGTGTAGGTGCATTGAGTTGTATTATGCAGCAGACACCTTTCATCCCAGTACATCCGACTTCTGCACGGCGTTGTAAGTGATGGGTTACCTTCCATTTTCTGTTCTACCCACGCAGCTAGTTTCATTGCAGTCAGGAATTCCCGTATCCGCTCCATCACTTGTTAAAGCACATCCCAAAATGCATCAGTTAAATTCCGTTGACAAAGTCGCTCCGCGCAAGTCCTACCTGGCCGTACAGGCGACGAGTCTAAACCTCCTTCAGTATCATTGAGTGCCATCTCCGCAACGAATGTTGGCTACCATGGAGCGTCATTCTGCTTTGTCTCTTGCTTTGACGGTGCAGGTTGTCATATCCTGACTTGTCCACCATTTGATGTTACTCGTCCATGTTGGTCTTGGTCTGCCTCATATTACTTTTAGTAGGCTGTTGTGTCTTATAACGTGACCTAAAAATAGTACTTGTCTTGTTTGAATTGTATTTAGTAGTTCTCTTTTCATTTTATTATATATATATATATATATAAATGTTCATGTGTGTAGGGATAATCTATACTTCATGGAAATTAACATCAACAAACAGGACAAAATCACTATAATAGAATTATTGAAATGTACCAGTCAAATACATGAGGATAAAGTGATGCAGCGAAAACGATGGCGCTGGATAGGACACACACTGCGGAAGTCAACTGAAAGTATTACACAACGGGCCTTTTTTTGGAATCCCCATGGGAAAAGACAAAGAGGAAGACCAAGGAATTCTTGGAGAAGACAGATAGAAGCAGAGATAAAGATGATGGGGAAGACATGGAATGATCTTAAAAGAATGGCAAAAAAACAAAAAACGACTTGGAAAGTGTATGTTGAAGACCTATGCTCCACTGGGAGCTAAAATAAGGTAGAAGATTTGACTGGTACATTTCAATATTTCTATGTTAGTGATTTTGTCCTGCCATTTCCATCCTTTTATCCTGCGTAAGCATCCGTTAATGAAAGTTTTTCGTTGACTGGTCTTGGTATAATTCATTAAAAATAACTGCGATATGTTAGCATTTTATCTAAAACATTTTTTTCAATAAACATTGCGATTTATTTTAAACATTTACAGCTTCTTGTGTTTTGGGTGACCAGAAAGTGGTCGAATCATCTGAGACTCCTCCATTCAGTGGGTCCTGTCAAGAAATGATAAATAAGTACACAAAGACGGCATGTTACAGTAGCTACATCGAGCGGTTGTGTTGTGCCACCTGTAACCAGGCAAAACTTTTAATCCCAGGTATGAAACCTGTAACAAATTGCATAAATTGTAACTTCAATTTATAGTAACTGTAACATCGTGTCATATATTGTAGCTTCAATTTATAGTAACTGTAACATCGTGCAATATATTGTAACTTCAATTTATAGTAACTGTGACATCGTGCCATATATTGTAACTTCAATTTATAGTAACTGTAACATTATATGCGATGTCTGCGCCGTATTCTTGGTATCACCTGCAAGGATAAAGTGACAAACGTGGAGGCCATTACTTGCACAGGCCTCCCGAATATCTACACGCTGCTCAAACAACGTTGGTTACGCTGGCTTGGCCATGTACACCGTATGAAAGATGGCCGCATACCGAAATATATACTCTACGGACAACTGGCAGATGGTAAAAGAACTAATGGGCGCCCAAAACTTTGATTTGTAGATGTGTGCAAACGCGACATGAAGACTCTGAACATAAACCCTACAGCATAGGAAGACATAGCTGCAGACTGTAATCTCTGGAAACACACTCTAAAGGTTCACCTCAAACAAGAAGCAGACAGATTCATAGAGAAAGAGAATACATGGCGAAAGAAAAGAAAAGAAAAAATAACATTTCTAGGGGCACTGAAAAATCCATAGTCAACTATGACTGACGGAAGCTACTACTACTACTACTAACATCATGCCACCGAAGCAATATATATATATATATATTGCTTATATATTATATTATACTTTGAGTGAACTGTCTCTGAGTGACCTTTCTTTTTGTGAACTGTTTGTGAGTGACCTTTCTTTGGGTGAACTGTTTGTGAGTGAATTTTCGCTTAGTGAACTGTCTCTGACTGAAATTTCTCTGAGTGAACATTTTTTGATTGAACTCTCATCGAATGCACTTTCTCTGAGTGAACTTTCTTTGAGTGAACTTTCACTAAATGAACTTTCTCTGCGAGAAATTTCATTGATTGAACTCTTCGAGTGAAATTTCTCTGAATGAAATGTCTCTGAGTGAAATTTCTTTGAGTGAATTTTCTCTCAACGAACTGTTTCTCATTGAGCTTTCTTTGAGTGAACTGTCTCTGAGTGCATTTTCTTTGTGTGAAATTTATTTGAGTGAACTTTCTCTGAGTGAAGTGTCTCTGAGTGAAATTTCTTCGAGTGAACTTTCTCTGTATGAATTTTCTCTTTGAGTGAACTTTCATTGAGTGAACTTTCTTTGAGTGCACTGTCTCTGATTGAACTTTTTTTGAGTGAACTTACTCTGAATGAATTTTCTTTGAGTAAACTCTCTTCGAGTGAACTGTCTCTGAGTGAACTTTCTTTGAGGGAAATTTCTTTTTGAGTGAAGTGTCTGTGAGTGAACTTTCTTTGAGTGAACTGTTTCTGAGTGAACTTTCTCTGAGTGAACTTTCACTAAATGAACTTTCTCTGAGAAAAATTTCATTGATTGAACTCTCTTCGAGTGAAATTTCTCTGAATGAAATGTCTCTGAGTGAAATTTCTTTGAGTGAACTTTCTCTGAACGAACTGTTTCTCATTGAGTGAACTGTCTCTGAGTGAACTATGTTTGTGTGAAATTAATTTGAATGAACTTTCTCTGAGTGAAGTGTCTCTGAGTGAATATTCTTCGAGTGAACTTTCTCTGTATGAACTTTCTCTTTGAGTGAACTTTCATTGAGTGAACTGTTTCTGAGTGAACTTTCTTTGAGTGAACTGTCTCTGAGTGAACTTTCTTTGAGTGAACTGTCTCTGGGTGAACTTTCTTTGATTGAACTGTCTCTGAGTGAACTGTCTCTGAGTGAACTTTCTTTGAGTGAACTGTCTGTGGATGAACATTCTTTGAGTGAAATTTCTTTCAGTGCACTGTCTATGAGGGAACTTTTTTGGAGTGAACTTTCTTTGTGTGAACTTTCTTTGAGTGAACTGTCTGTGGAGTGAACTTTCTCTGAGTGAACTTTGTTTGAGTGAACTGTCCGTGAGTGAACTTTCTCTGAGTGAACTTTCTCTCAGTGAACTTTCTTTGAGTGAAATTTTTCTGAGTGAACATTCTCTGAGTGAACTTTCATTGAGTGAAATCTCTTCGAGTGAACTTTCTCTGAGTGAACTTTCTCAGAGTGAAATTTCTTTGTGTGAACTGTCTGTGAGTGAACTTTCTCTGAGTGAACTTTGAGTTTTCAACAAAATTGACAATCATGAAGATACAGACTTTCATTAATGGATACCTACGCAGAATAAAAGGATGGAAATGGCAGGACAAAATCACTATCATAGAATTATTGAAATGTACCAGTCAAATCTTCTACCTTATTTTAGCTCCCAGTGGAGCATGAGCATGAGTTAACTTTCTAACATTGAACTTTCTCTAAGTGAACTTTCTTTGTGTGAACTGTCTGTGAGTGAACTTCCTCTGAGTGAACTTTCTTTGAATGAACTGTCTGTGAGTGAACTTTCTCTAAGTGAACTTTCTCTGAGTGAACTTTCTTTGTGTGAACTCTCTTCGAGTGAACTTTTTTGTGTGAAATTTTTTTGAGTGAACTGTCTCTGAGTAAATTTTATTTGAATGAACTGTCTCTGCGTGAACTTTCTTTGAGTGAAATTTCTTTGTCTGTGAGTGAACTTTCTCTAAGTGATCTTTCTCTGAGTGAACTTTCTTTGAATAAACTGTCTGTGAGTGAACTTTATCTAAGTGAACTTTCTCTGAGTGAACTTTCTTTGTGTGAACTCTCTTCGAGTGAAATTGTATGCATGAAATTTTGTGAGTGAACTGTCTCTTCGTGAACTTTCTTTGAGTGAAATTTCTTTCAGTGAACTGTCTGTGAGTGAACTTTCTCTGAGTGAACTTTCTTTGATTGAACTGTCTGTGAGTGAACTTTCTCTAAGTGAAATTTCTCTGAGTGAACTTTCTTTGCGTGAAATTTCTCTGAGTGAACCTTCTCTAAGTGAAATTTCTCTGAGTGAACTTTCTTTGCGTGAACTCTCTTCAAGTGAACTTGTTCTGAGTGAACTCTCTTTGAGTGAACCCTCTTTGAGTGAACTCTCTTTGAATGTACTTTCTCTGAGTGAACTTTCTTTGAGGGAACTCTCTTCGAGTGAACTTGTTCTGTGTGAACTCTCTTTGAGTGAACTCTCTTCGAATGAACTTTCTCTGAGTGAACTTTCTCTGAGTTAACTGTCTCTGAGTGAACTTTCTTTGAGTGAACTTTCTCTGAGTTAACTGTCTCTGAGTGAACTTTCTCTGAGTTAACTTTCTCTGAGTTAACTGTCTCTGAGTGAACTTTCTTTGAGTGAACTCTCTTCGAATGAACTTTCACTGAATGAACTTTTTCTTAGTGAATTTTGTTTTAGTGAACTACCTCTGAGTGAATTTTCTCTGAATGAAATTTCTTTTGAAATTTTCAACAAAATTGACAATCATGAAGATACAGACTTTCATTAATGGATACCTACGCAGAATAAAAGGATGGAAATGGCAGGACAAAATCACTAACATAGAATTATGGATATGTACCAGTCAAATACCAGTGGATAAAGAAATACAGTGAAAACGATGGCGATGGATAGGACACACACTGCGAAAGCCAACTGATAGTACAACAGGCCCTTTTTGGAATCTACAGGGGAAATGACAAAGAGGAATTCTTGGAGAAGACAGATTGAAGCAGAGATGAAGATGATGGGGAAGACGTGGAATGATCTTAAAAGAATGACAAGAAACAGAACGACTTGGAAAATGTTTCTTGAAGACGTATGTTCCACAGGGAGCTGAAAGGAAGAAGAAACAATTTCTTTGGTTGAACTTTTGTTCGTGCTTAAATCTTGATCATAAAATGACTTGGTGACTTATGTGGATTACTGGAAGGAAAGGACACCAACAATGCAATATACATCTTAAGAACATTGATAGAAAGATCTATAGAGGTAAAGAAAGAACTATATATGTGCTTTATAGACTACACAAAAGCATTTGACAAAGTGAAGCATGTGAAAATAATAAATATGCTTGAGAAATTAAACATTGATGGCAAGGATCTGCGAATCACAAAAAAAAACATCCAAACAAGACAATTCCAATATATAAAACAAGGAGTCAGACAAGGCTGTTTTCTTTCGCCCGATTTGTTTTCAATTTACAGCGAACATATTATAAGATCAATAGTAGACAAAAAAGGAATTGAAGTCAACGTTCACAACATTAATAATTTGCGATATGCGGATGACACAGTCTTAATAGCAGAAACTGAGAATGAACTACAAGAAATGATAGACATAATAGTAAAAGAAAGCAACAAAAAGGGTCACAGTCTGAATAGTAAGAAAACAGAAGTAATGGTCATGTCAAAGAAACAATCATCACCATCATAGTAGTATAGTAAAGTACCCCCGTCACGCCAAGTGGCGTATAGGGAATATGGTGTTAGTGACCATAAATTTTACAGACCTTCGGCACATGATTTTTGAAGTAATGTGGTCAGTATTACGCCCGTGCCGCATTACTTTCCTAGGAAAAAATCCGGTACCCATTAAAGGCTGGGTGAACCCGGAAGCCGTCGGTTGGGATCGAACCCTACCTCTTGTCCTTTGTAGTCCAGTTCATTAACCACTGAGCAATCGCGGCTCCCCATCACCATCATGCAGCATAAAAATAAACAGGACAAATCTGAAACAAGTACAATGCGTCAAACACTTGGGCACAATAATAACATCAGATGCACCAAATAAATAAAAAGTAGAATAGCTCCTGCCAAAATAGCATTTCATAAAATGAAAATTATCTTATGCAACAAATCTTTGTCAATAGAAATGAGAAAAGAGAGTTCATCGGTGCTATATAGAACCAATTCTGACCTATTGAAGCAAATCATGGACAGTAGACAAACAAATGAAAAGATTATTAGAGGCCACAGAGATGGGATTTCTCAGAAGAATGTTGAAAGTTCCCTGGAAAGCTAAATAGACCAATGAGGAAGTTCTCAAAGAGGCCAGCACAAAAAAAAGAGCTCATAAAAAACATAGGAAAGAAACAATCAACATTTTTTGGGCACATCATGGGAAGAGGGATGTTGGAATACTTGGTTACAACTGGCAAAATGAAAGGAAAGACAGATCGCGGATGACAAATAGAGAAAATACTGGATAGATTGGTGTCATGGCGTCAAAAACAGTTAACAACAGAACTGATACGATGCACTGTAGATAGAAGATTGTGGAAGGACATGATCGCCTTCGCCAACCGGTATAGCATACGATGATGATGTACTAAGTTCAAATTTATTTCAACAGGCTGCCAATACGGCGACATGAACATTATATGCTCTACAATTCCTAAGACTAAAGCCTGCTCAACGCAAAACGCGGCTGTTTGCTGTAGCACATGTCAGTAAGTAATATGTTTATTGTAACGTGTTCATGCTGTAGATAGTGCAGGTCTTGAATATATCTGGCGTTTAAAATAATTATTTGAAAGGTAATTATCTCATGTTAAAAGACACAACAGCCTTCTAAAAGTAATCCTGGAGGGGAAAATACAAGGTAAAAGAGGCAGAGGCAGACCAAGACTAACATGGACGAGTAACATCAAAAAATGTACAAATCAGCCTATGACAACCTGCACCATCAAAGCAAGAGACAGAGCAGAATGGCGCTCCATGGTAGCCAATCTTCGTTGCGGAGAAGGCACTCAATGATGATGATGAATTATCGCGCAATAATTTCATTTTTTGCGTAATTTTGAAAAGTAGCTCTTCAAAAACTTTAGAAATTTCAGGAGATATCGAATGAAGAATATTAAATCAAGAAGATGGAGAAGAAAAAACGTATGATATATTTCATTACTAATTCCTATCAAATATCTATTTCTTGAAGATAGCCCAGTCTTAAGAAAGAAAGAAAAAAAAAGAAAGAAAGAAAACGGAAGTAAGAAAGGAAGAAAAAGAAGAAAAGGAAAATAAAAAGATAGAAAAAAGAAAAAAAAAAGAAAGAAAAAGAAAGAAAGAAAGAAAGAAAGAGATACAAAGAAAGAAGGGATAAGAAAGAAGTTACAACATCGTCCGCGTCCTGACCCACACCCCATGTTTGTCGCTCCGACAGTTCAAAGAAATGGAGTTCCCAGCCCAAGATATATTTGCCACTTGTTATCAGCTAACGACCTGCCCCATCATGTCGAGCTACTCAAATATAAGAAGGAATCATGAGAGTAGATAAGAGCGTCACGCAGAGAAGCAAACCATTTTAGACTGCGGCCATCAAAAAGAGGATTTCAACGTGCTAGGTTAAAGCTTAGACAGGCGCGTGTAACCGACAGTGTAAGCAGTTACGATAAAAAAATGTGGCACAGAATAAGTGCCAGTTTAGTTATTAGATGCCGAATATGGTGGGAGCTTCACGTTCAACGCAGCAGGAGGCGACGCCTGGGAGTCATGACCCAGGTGGGCTCACCTCCCCTGGAGTATCAAGAAGCTAAAGGACCAAAATACATGCTCTTCAACGGGGTCCGCTTCTGATGGCCAGAATGTCACATACCGTGAACCTCTGTATTAAGAGTTTTCCATTACTGTTTTTGAAAAAGATATAACATACATTGTCATATGATTATTTTTAGCCTAAATATGTTGAGCGCATATTCCAACATTATTCCAATCCAGTTATAGGAATTGTCATTCAGCCAAGCTCTTTGTATGTTTGTTTGTCCAGCCTTTGGGGACACTCTGTATAATATTGATATAATCATCATGTGCCATACCAGTTAGCGTAGACGATCATGTCTTTACACAATCTTCTATCCACAGTGCATCGTATCAGTTCTGTTGTTGACTGCTTTCCATGCCCTGACACCAAGCCATCTAGTATTTTCTGTCGTTGTCGTCCACAATTTCTGTTTCCTTTTATTTTGCCTGTTGTAACCAAGTATTTCAATTTTCCTCTTCTCATGTTATGCCCGATAAATGTTGATTGTTTCTTTCTGATGTTTTTTAGGTGCTGCTTTTTTGTGTTGGCCTCTTTGAGAACTTCCTTATTGGTCTTTTTATCTGTCCAGGGAACTTTTAACATTCTTCTGAGAAATCCCATCTCTGTGGCCTCTAATCGTCTTTTCATTTGTTTGTCTACTGTCCATGATTCACTTCCATAGGTCAGAACTGGTTCTATATAACACTGATGAACTCTCTTTCTCATCTCTATTGACATAGATTTGTTGCAAAAGATATTTATTTATAAAGATATTTTCTGAAGTGCTATTTTAGCCTGAGCTATTCTGCTTTTTATTTCTGTGGTGCATCTTCCGTCCGATGTTATTATTGTGCCCAAGTATTTGACGCGTTGCACTTGTTTCAAATTTGTCATGTTTATTTTTATGCTGCATGATGGTGATGATTGTTTCTTCAATATGACCATTACTTTTGTTTTATTACTATTCATTCAGACTTAATCCTTGCTTGTTGCTTTCTTTTACTATTATGTCTATCATTTATCATGAGATCTATACAATGTATATATCCACAGTGGCTACATTGGTAAGAGGTCTATAGATGAGGACAGAAACGTCACTACCATTAATCCAGACGTAGGAAATATTAAGGGCGAAACCTACACGATCAGCAACGAAACGGACATCATCCTTGAATTTTGAGTGATGCTGGGTCCAAGCTTGAAAAGACAACTCAACGCTAGTATTTTCAGCTTATTTTTAGTTACTGATTTAGAAAATAAATACTTTCATAAATAACTTTTATATATAATACTTGAATAGTTGTCTAAAATGTGGTAGAGGAAATTCAATCAATCAATCATACATTGAACCAATCATTCAGTCATTCATGACTCTTCAAGCTCCTTTTAGGGATATAGGTCACGGTCAAGGTCTCTACCTCCATCCTTATTCTTGGAAAATGTCTTTACTTCCGTCAGGTCAAGTTCAATTTCCTTAATTGCTGCCGTAACTTTTATTCTCTGTAATAATACGCTCTACCCTTTTTCGTCTTCCCTGTCGGTTTCACGACAGTGCCTGTCGTGCTATGCTGATAACAGGTTTCTAAGTGTGTGTCCTATCCATCTATACCCTAGCATTTATATCACGTTTATGAAAAATGGAAATAAGAACACCCAAAGTATAAGCAGAAGGACGGATACCTCCAACTATCTAGGAGGGGTCGAGTCATCATACTTCACCTACACACTGGCCACAATAAAATGAGAAACCACATATTCACCAAATTCAAAATAGGAACTACCAGCCAATGCCACTGTACCCTGTATAAGATGACAACAAAACACGTTCTACAGGATTTCTTCCAGTATACAGGTCTAAGGACAATGTGGCCCACACCCACCTACCTGGAAGTGAAACTTTACATGTCAAATGAATCACTGAAACAGAAGCTGCCTTCATAAGAGAGTCCGGAGTCCTAGTGGGAAGTGAAACTTTACAAATCAAATTAATCACTGAAACAGAAGCTGCCTTCATAAGAGAGTCCGGAGTCCTAGTGGGAAGTGAAACTTTACAGGTCAAATGAATCACTGAAACAGAAGCTGCCTTCATAAGAGAGTCCGGAGTCCTAGTGGGAAGTGAAACTTTACATGTCAAATGAATCACAGAAACAGAAGCTGCCTTCATAAGAGAGTCCGGAGTCCTAGTGGGAAGTGGAACTTTACATGTCAAATGAATCACTGAAACAGAAGCTGCCTTCATAAGAGAGTCCGGAGTCCTAGTGGGAAGTGAAACTTTACAGGTCAAATGAATCACTGAAACAGAAGCTGCCTTCATAAGAGAGTCCGGAGTCCTAGTGGGAAGTGAAACTTTACAGGTCAAATGAATCACAGAAACAGAAGCTGCCTCCATAAGAGAGTCCGGAGTCCTAGTGGGAAGTGAAACTTTACATGTCAAATGAATCACTGAAACAGAAGCTGCCTTCATAAGAGAGTCAGGAGTCCTAGTGGGAAGTGAAACTTTACAGGTCAAATGAATCACTGAAACAGAAGCTGCCTTCATAAGAGAGTCCGGAGTCCTAGTGGGAAAGAGCCATGATCGAAGGAGAAGATGAATATCACATTCATCGATTAGTTTAATTCTGTTCTTTTCTAGTTTTTTGTTTAATTCTGTAAAACGTTAATTGTTAATTATATTTATAATGATAGAATATACAGAGATATATCTAATGATACACTTTATAGTGATATTTGTAGTGATATAATTTGTAATGATATCTGTAGTAATAGAATTTATAGTGATATTTATAATGATATAATATATAATGATATATGTAGTGAAACAATTTATAGTCATGTTTGTAGTGAAACAATTTATAAGGATATTTATCGTGATACAATGGATAGGGATATTTTTAGTAATACAATTAAAGTGATAATTGTAGTGATACAATGATGTAACTTTGTTCTTGTTTTTCTTCCGTTTGTTAGCTAGTTCTGTTTTTCCTCCCACTGGGTTCCACTGTATCTGGTTGGTTGGTTGCGTTCGCCCGATGGCTAAAGTATTCTAGAGTATTCGTAGACTGTAGACTTCCTCTTCGTCATCCGCCCTTAAAATGACGTGTCTGCGTTGTGTTATAGTTTGCAGTATAATACTGTGATAGTTGCTCCTTTCGTCCCAACACATCCGACTTCAGCACGACATTTTGAGTACCGGGTTGTCTTCCCTCTTCGATCCCTGCTCGCTTGGCCAGACTAAATAGGTTAGTCTGTTACTGGGGGCACCGCGGAGAGGTGGAGCAGGGTCTGGATGGTTTTGGTTCACCGATCCTGGCGCAAGCCATCAGATATGAGTCGCTGACAACTTCCAGCTCTGGTATTTAGTTTAGTATGAATTAGTTCCGGTCGGTATCCCACGTCTTTCACCATTAACTATCTTGTGATTATACTGTACATTTACAGCTACAAGAAGGTGGATAATATCTCTCTCGAGAGATAATGTAATAAGTGTTAGTTTAAGCAACACCAATATTTACCCAAAAAAATTTAAAAAGTGGTATGGTGACAGCTTTACGTGGTTATGGACAAAACAAAAGTCGACATTTCGGCCAAGTAGGCCTTCAGCAGAAACAAAAAAAAAAACACAAAAAAAATAGTACTTTGTCATAAACTGATTTTCCTTCCTTAGAATCGATAGCCTGTCTCATTTAGATTTAGTTGCCTCCTTTCATGTTAGCAACCTCTGGAGTGGCCTGTCTTTAGAAAGTTTTCTTGTCAGTCAGTTTTGGTTATGTCACACGACATCCGAGTCACATTTACAAACGTCTTTATAGTGTAAGAGGATTCTCCCTTTGTTTCTTTTGTCAATGACTATCTCTTCATAAGGGACATCTTTGGAATCCTTTATTTCTGCGTTTGATATCATCATCCAGTGCTGTCTCCACATCGACGGTTGGCTACCATGTATCGCCATTCTACTCTGTCTCTTGCTTTGATGGTGCAGGTTGTCATAGGCTGACTTGTCCATTTTTATGTTACGCATCCATGTTAGTCTTAATCTGCCTCTTTTATCTTGTATATTCCCTTTCAAGATTAATTTTATTTGACTGTTGTGTCTTTTTAGCATGCCCCACAAATCTCATTTCTCTTGTTTGAATTGTGTTTAGTAGTTTTCTTTTCACTTTTAGTTGATGAAAGATTTCATTATTTGCTTTTATTCTTTCCATTCAATTATCCCTATTCTTCTACACATCCACATTTCACAAAGACTTCAATTTTCTGTTCCGTTTTCTTGTCTAATGTTCATGCCTCTGCATTATATAGGAATGTTGAGAGGATGTCAGGCTCTCTCTGGGTAGTGAGATCCGATGTCTAGCCCTCTCTGAATAGTGAGATCCGATGTCTAGCCCTCTCTTGGTAGTGAGATCCGATGTCTAGCCCTCTCTGGATAGTGAGATCCGATGTTTAGCCCTCTCTGAATAGTGAGATCCGATGTCTAGCCCTCTCTCGGTAGTGAGATCCGATGTCTAGCCCTCTCTGGATAGTGAGATCCGATGTCTAGCCCTCTCTGGATAGTGAGATCCGATGTCTAGCCCTCTCTCGGTAGTGAGATCCGATGTCTAGCCCTCTCTGGGTAGTGAGATCAGATGCCTAGCCCTCTCTGGGTAGTGAGATCCGATGTATAGCCCTCTCTGGGTAGTGAGATCTGATGTCTAGCCCTCTCTGGGTAGTGAGATCCGATGTCTAGCCCTCTCTGGGTAGTGAGATCAGATGTCTAGCCCTCTCTGGGTAGTGAGATCTGATGTCAAGCCTTCTCTGGGTAGTGAGATCTGATATCAAGCCCTCTCTGGGTAGTGAGATCCGATGTCTAGCCCTCTCTGGGTAGTGAGATCTGATGTCTAGTCCTCTCTCTGGGTAGTGAGATCTGATGTCTAGCCCTCTCTGGGTAGTAAGATCTGATGTCTAGTCCTCTCTCTGGGTAGTGAGATCTGATGTCTAGCCCTCTCTGGGTAGTGAGGTCCGATGTCTAGCCCTCTCTGGGTAGTGAGATCTGATGTCTAGCCCTCTCTGGGTAGTGAGATCTGATGTCTAGTCCTCTCTCTGGGTAGTGAGATCTGATGTCTAGCCCTCTCTGGGTAGTGAGGTCCGATGTCTAGCCCTCTCTGGGTAGTGAGATCTGATGTCTAGCCCTCTCTGGGTAGTGAGATCCGATGTCTAGCCCTCTCTGGGTAGTGAGATCCGATGTCTAGCCCTCTCTGGGTAGTGAGATCCGATGTCTAGCCCTCTCTGGGTAGTGAGATCTGATGTCTAGTCCTCTCTCTGGGTAGTGAGATCTGATGTCTAGCCCTCTCTGGGTAGTGAGGTCCGATGTCTAGCCCTCTCTGGGTAGTGAGATCTGATGTCTAGCCCTCTCTGGGTAGTGAGATCCGATGTCTAGCCCTCTCTGGGTAGTGAGATCCGATGTCTAGCCCTCTCTGGGTAGTGAGATCCGATGTCTAGCCCTCTCTGGGTAGTGAGATCTGATGTCTAGTCCTCTCTCTGGGTAGTGAGATCTGATGTCTAGCCCTCTCTGGGTAGTGAGGTCCGATGTCTAGCCCTCTCTGGGTAGTGAGATCTGATGTCTAGCCCTCTCTTGGTAGTGAGATCCGATGTCTAGCCCTCTCTGGGTAGTGAGATCCGATGTCTAGCCCTCTCGGAAAATGACGAAAAACTGGAGGCCCACTGTACATTCTGCGCATGTTAAAGAAGCCCTCTTCATCTTCTTTCCTTTATCATCTGCCTTTCATCATTGAGGGGAGAAATAATTTGCGGTCTTTTGCTCTTCTGTTCGCCTCTGCTGCTGTTATTTTTCCTAGTGTTTATAATATTCCATCGATCCATCTTTTTCGAGGTCGACCCTTGGGTCTGGTGTTCTCACGTTTGTTGAAGGCTCGTTGTGTTGTGTTTTGTTCTTTCTGTCTTGTCACGTGGCCAAACTATTTTATCTGTTGTTTTCTTATGTATTCTATGGCGGGGGCTATTCCTAGCTTTTTTCTCAGTTCTTCATTTCTGATCTTATCTCTCAGACTGTTTCCTGTCATTCGTCTAACACATTTCATCTCTGTAGAGGTAATTTTTCTTATTGTTATTGCATCTAGGGTCTATGACTGGCATTGGTAGCACAACGTTGGGATGAAGATTGTATTGTATAGTGCCCGTTTTGCCTCCAGAGTTATTTCCTTGTTGGACAATAGTGGTGATAACTGCCCAATGATTTGGCAAACTTTGTTGCATCTTGATTCTATCTCTGCTGTCTGAGAATTATCGTTTGTCACTAAACTTCCTAAGTATTTGAATCCTTGTACCTGTTTTAGTTGCCTGCCTAAAATTGAGCTGGAAATTAGCGCACATTTAGACTGTCTTAACTTTTGTAACTTTCTAAATTGAGTGGGAATTTAGTGCCCATTTAGACTATCTTAACTTTTGTAACTTTCTAAATTGAGTGGGAATTTAGCGCCCATTTAGACTGTCTTAACTTTTGTAACTTTCTAAACTGAGTGGGAATTTAGTGCCCATTTAGACTATCTTAACTTTTGTAACTTTCTAAATTGAGTGGGAATTTAGCGCCCATTTAGACTGTCTTAACTTTTGTAACTTTCTAAATTGAGTGGGAATTTAGCGCCCATTTAGACTATCTTAACTTTTGTAACTTTCTAAATTGAGTGGGAATTTAGCGCCCATTTAGACTGTCTTAACTTTTGTAACTTTCTAAATTGAGTGGGAATTTAGTGCCCATTTAGACTGTCTTAACTTTTGTAACTTTCTAAATTGAGTGGGAATTTAGCGCCCATTTAGACTGTCTTAACTTTTGTAACTTTCTAAATTGAGTGGGAATTTAGTGCCCATTTAGACTGTCTTAACTTTTGTAACTTTCTAAATTGAGTGGGAATTTAGCGCCCATTTAGACTGTCTTAACTTTTGTAACTTTCTAAATTGAGTGGGAATTTAGCGCCCATTTAGACTATTAACTTTTGAAACTTTTTAAACTGAGTGCCCATTTAGACTGTATTAACTTTTAAAACTCTCTAAAGTTGAGTTTGAATTCAATATCCATTTTCAACATATAGACTTTGTAACTTCCTGAACTTTCTAAAGAAGAGTTGAGGGAACGTTATGTGTAACATGGGCAAAGAATTTCTTCATAAAATTCCGTAACAATACTTGTCCAGGCAAATAGAAATGTAATAAACATCCTGCCACGTAAAAATACAAATTTTCATTAATGTAAAAATACAATTGTCATAAACATAATTTTGATTCCATCTGGCATCCATACATCTACATCCTATAAGCAGAAAACATATTGAAAATAATAAAAACTACTGACCTACTTTTGCTTAAGTCATTTATTTATTTTCTTCCAAAAAAAAAATTAATATTGTGACATCTTTTTTGCCAAAATGAAATACAGTTGAATAATATAACATCTAAATAAGTCAACAACAAAAAATATAAGATACAAATTCTTTACAGTTCGTTGTTATTAAGAATCACAGCCAAAAGTCTCTTTTACATTTTAATTATTTTTGTTTGTTTTCAATGCATTAATATTTCTCATAATTTTTATCTCTAATCATATTATGGCAGTAATTCAAGTGGCAGAGAGAAACATCTGCATATGTTGGCAATTTAAAAAAAGTATACAAAGACAGCATGTGGATTGGAGCAATTCCTGAGTACATGACTGGGTTACCACAACAGTCCATGTCAACAATGTTGCCGTTATTCCCGAACCCCTCCACATTAGGCTCACCTTGTTGTGGTTGGAGAGCTTATGTTCATCCAGGATTGAAGGAGCTATGCCAGCAGGAGCTTAGCTCCTGGCAGGGGCACCCAAGGTGGACACGTCCTTGGTGAGGGGCCAGGAGTAGATGGAACCCTTTAAGTGAAGACGCAGAACCCACCGACGAGTGGTACACGCTCTGGACTAATCCATCCCCGCTTCATGGATTAAATGCTTCTGTCTTTTCTCCTCTTTCTATCCTCTATCAAACAGGCAGGTGGTGCTCCAGAGCTCCGAAGACCAGACCACCTACGAGAGAGACAACTCTACACAAAGCTTTGGCAGCAGATGCTGCTCGTAAACCCGGGAGGGCCGACCATCTAAGGGCAGAACCTCCCTACAGAAAAGACAATCTGCAAGAAGATTGGGGACAATCAAAGGCTAAGGAAAGCAAACCTGAATAAAATGCTGGCAGAAATCGGATGCACTGGGCCATTAGTGCAACGTTCCAAGATGTACAGAGAGTGTGGATTCCAGAACAAAAATGATCATATTTGTCACCAGGACTTAAAGAGAGAGTCATCTCCTCCTTATTAGTGTTCACCTATTAAGTGATCGTAGATGTCTTGTTTCGCTGATTTATAGCAAAGCTACAGTATACCTTTTAGCTTGACATATGTTATCAGCATGGGTATTTTTCATTAGCAATTTTGTCCTGGTAGTGTCCTTTTGAGTGGGTGACCAGATAAATAACTCATCAGGCTCCAAACCAGAGAATGGGGGCTCAAACCCTAGCAGGGTCAAAGGTTTTTTTCTATTGGGGGTAAAATAAAACTCAAACCTGACCACTTTGCAATGACAGCACTGGACATGTGACCTTCATTCTCCGGTCCTATAATCTTCCTGATGATCCTAACACAAACAAAAACAATGTACATCTCCGGTATTCTCAACACTTATCTGTAAAACTGCATTTCTGCGGTCTCAAATAATTTCCTTGTCTCTTGCTTGGTTGTCCAGGACTCATATTTGTATGTTCAAGACTAGCCCCCACATAACAAACAATGAACGTTTTCTTTATTTCAATTGATAAAAATAGATTGTATATCTTTCTCATTCTTTGGAATGCTAGTTCAGTCTGAGCTATACTCACTTTAACTCTGTTATACGTCTACTATCTGAAGGGAAAATTGTCCACAGGAGTTTAAATTTATTTACTTGTTTTAATACTGTCCTATATATGTTAATTGTAATCAATCATACAACATCAGATTGGAGGCATATGTGAAACATAGTCACATAGTGAGCACAGTTAAAGAATTTTGTTCTTTCAGGATGTCACGAAGAGCATCAATCAGTGACTGTTGTTGTAATCTGTGACTTAAGCAAAGATGAATTTGAACAACATAGCATGCATGTCTTAAATGATGACTGGTTAAGTACTGGACTGGTTATAATGGCTATTTGGGCTTGTTGGATTGGGATTCTTGCTAGAAATGTCAAGAAAACTTAAATAAATCATGGAAACAGATTTGCCCAATGTCTGATAACAAGGTGAAAGATTGATACAAAGCATATATTAAAAGAAGAGAAGAGCAAGAGGCAGACGAGTGAGACGGACAGACAACATCAAAGAAACGCTACAATCAATTGGAAATGATTAAAGCCACCAAAAGGGCAAGAACCACAACTTTGTATCTCCCTCAACACATGAATGGGTACAAAAGTAAGTGAAAGGAGAGAAAGACTGATAATAATCTACACAATATATTAGTTACCACATTTACAACTAGGTACCAATTTACAGGTTAACCTATCAACACTGGAGCAGACCAAGAAGAAGCTGGTGTCAAGACATCATTGATACCTTAATCTTAACAACAGAGGAAGTAGGAGATTTGGTTAGCAACAAGAGATTTCTTCAATGGGAAGTGATAAGAGAAATGTTTAACAAATGACAAACAAATAAATGAGATGTCCCACTAACAACTATGTACCCATTTACGGTTAGGAACTCATCTAAAGTGAAGCCGCGATAGCTCAGTGGTTAGTGAACTGGGCTACATAGAACAAGAGGTCAGGTTTGATCATGATCAATGGCTTTCGGGTTCACCGAGCCTCAAATAGCCACCAGATTTTTTCTGGGAAAGTAAAGTGGCACTGGCATAATGCTGACCACATTACCTCGAAATCATGTGCCAAAGATCTATAAAAATTATGGTCACTAACACCATATTCCCTATACACCACATAGTGTGACGGGGATCCTTACTTCACCATTTTTTACCCATCTAAAGCTAGGCACGAATTTACAGATAGCTACCAACTTATACATGGAAAACAAACCAGTAGAAGAGATCGATCACTTCATCTATCTTGGAAGTCACATTGATCGAGAAGGGGATACGAGCAAAGAAATTAGAATCAGACTGGCTAAAGCAGCAATGTCTTTCAGAAGCCTTGAAAAGTTGTGGAAATCAAAACTCATTAGCACAAACACAAAACTTAGGCTATTCAAATCAAATGTACTATCAACCCTTACGTATGCGTGTGAAAGCTGGAAAACAACAAGAGATATAGAAACAAAGTTGAACGCATTCGAAAATAAATGTCTAAGGAAAATACTTGGTATAGAATGGAACGAATTCAAAACAAACGAGGAAATTAGAGAAATCGCCAATCAACCACTAATATCTTCAGTAATAAAGAAAAGACGATGGTCATACGTTGGACATGTGATGAGAAGAGATAATAATCGAATAGCAAAGCAAGCCCTCATATGGGAAACAACAGGTAAAAGAAAAAGAGGAAGACCCAGGGAGACACTGAGAAGAACATTGATGAGAGAGGCAAGAGCAGCAGGAATCGGCTCCCTCAATGAGATAGAACTGCTTGCACAGAACAGAGACAGATGGCGAGATTTGATAAAATATCTTTAAAAGAAAACTGCTAGAACAAAAATTCATATAGGAGAAGGTGTATCTTGGTCTACGCCCTATGGGCCGGTTACGGCTCGAAAGGTCAATAGATAGACCAACTTATTGGTAATTTCCAATATTAGGAAGAAACAATCATCATTTTTTGACCATGAAATGAGAAGGGTACAGCTGGAATATATTGTAACAACTGGGAAAATTGAGGGACGAAGAGATAGCTGAAAGCAAAGAGAAAAGATACCAGACAGCTTAAGAGAATGGCTTGGCAGAAGGTCACCAACAAAAATGATAAATAACTGTCGAGATAGAAAGTTGTGTAGAGACATGATCACCTATGCCAGCAGGCCCATAACTTGATGATGACCAACTTATTAGCCTTGAAAAATTGGTACCAGAGATTTTTCTGCGAAGTGAAGACGGTCTGGCATGATACTGACCACATCACCCCAAAATGTGCCGTGGTCAAGGAAAAATGTGGTCACTAACACCACATTCCCCATATGTCTAGCAAAGCTTGGAGGGAACCTATTTTTCTTCTTTTTACCCTTTTATTGGTAGCCATTCATTTCCAGCTAGATTTGTGTCAGTAGCTGACTTGGTGATTAAGTGAATGAGAGTTCAAATGCATTTTGACACATTTCAGAAGATCCTTATTAACGGTATATTGTCCTGGCTTAGTGAGTAAAATGAAGGTCATGATAGCAAGGAAAGGTACTAGCTTTCTTTCGTTCCAGTAAAGGTAAAGCACAAGACTTGAATTGACATCTTAACATGCAAGTTTTCACCCGTATGTGCTCAGCCGCCTATCAAGAAGTGTTTGGAGACTTCTGGATAGTGTCGCCTCAAGCATTGAAACTCACGATGTAAGTTAGCATTCCTCACCTTCCCAGAGTAATACCCTGTTACCCATGTCTGTCAGTGGCTGAGTCGACCGTTAGGGTATTTTTTTTCCAACCATGAGTACAACTCACACTGCTTCCAGCGGGAATCGAACACGGCTTGACCGAATGTCAGTAGTCTAGTTGGATGGTTTTCCCAACTTGGCTACGGAGGCACCCGCATTCACATTATGTGACATGTTTAGTGAAATATTAATTCACTCATCTATGACATGTCATGGGACATTACTTGCTACCTGATCCGATCACACTTAAGTGTCCAGGGTACAACAAATAATTTTTAAGAACAGGCTTGTTTACAACACTCAGAAAAATCCACAAAAATCACCAAAATTATCAGCTGATCTGTCGCCTCGGAAGTTTCCATTCGTAATAATATTCCTTTATTTATATTTGTCTTCAGCCTTTACCAGGGTACAGTTAGATGAGTTCATCTACTGTAATGTACCCATTAACAGCTAGATATCAGATAGAATTAAGCATTATCTCACTAGGAAACATCTCATGTCTTTTGATTGATAAGCTAAAAAGCTCACAACACGTTCATGCTATGTAGCTATATTTACCATTTCAAATTTCAAGATGCTTTAATACAACAAAGTTTCGGAGCCACACACACATAATGTATCTATATCAATATCCTAAGATAAGTTGCCAGGTATTCTTGCACTTCTGGATCCCATGAGCTCCCGATTGGTCGGAAGACAGTACCCCAACAGGACTGGAAGGTGCAGAAGTAGAGAAATGCTTGATTCTGTTGAAGAGGTTGTTGATCACAATCAATCAAAGTACAATGTCACAATCAATCAAAGTACAACATCACAATCAATCAAAGTACAACATCACAATCAATCAAAGTACAACGTCACAATCAATCAAAGTACAATGTCACAATCAAAGTACAACGTCCCAATCAATCAAAGTACAACATATTGCCAGTTTTTGATTTATACTTTTGTTGTATGTTTTAAAAACCTTGACAAAAATATGGTGATTAAAGATACTCACACGAAAATAAAACTTTGAATTTTCAACTCAAACGTATTATCCATCCTCACGTATTGCACGTGAAAGCTAGTAAATGATAAAGGAGATTGAGAACAAAACTAAACTCACTTGAAGACAAATGCCTAAAAAGGTACCTTGCATTAAATGGAATGAATTTAAGACTAATGCTGAAATAAAAGAAATAGTCCTGCAACCATTTATCTCGTCTACTTTTAAAAAAAGAAGATGGAGATATATTGAGCATGTATCTAGAGGAAACGACCAGAGAATTACTAAGCAGCCCTCAAATGGGAAACATCAGGCCAGAGGAAAAGAGAATGGCTTCAAGAAACACTGAAAAGAACTCTAACAAAAGAAGAAATGGCAGGCAGACTCACTCTCAATAATCAAACAGCTTGTCAAAATTAGAGACAACTGGCGGGAGACTGCAAGGCCTGTGTGCCATCTCAAGAATCTGTAGTATGTGTTTTGACATGGTTTATATTATATAAGCAAGTGTGGGAAATGAAGAAAATAAAATGTGTATATATATATATATATATATATATATATATATATATATATATATATATATATATATATATATATATACATACACACACATATATATATGCGTACATGTATTTACATTATACATAAGAAAAGATACCAAAATAAGAGAAAAGATACCAGACAGCTTAAGAGAATGGGTTGGCAAAAAAGTCAACAACAGAAATGATAAATAACTGTCGAGATAGAAAGTTGTGGATAGACATGATCACCTACGCCAGCAGGCATGGTACTTGCTGATGATGACATATATATATATATATATGGTAGATGTAAACAGAGGTGAGATGCAGAATAGCTTAAGCAAAAGCAGCTTTCCAAAAAATGAGGAAGTTAATGTGCAATCCATTTTTGACAATAGAAACAAGAAAAAGAGTTCTTAAATGTTAGTACAGCCAGTCTTAACATACGGATGTGAATCACGGACAATAGGGCAACAGACAAAAAAATCACTGGAAGATGTATTAAATGTGGTTTTACAGAAGAATGCTGAGAATACCATGGACATATAAGAAGAGTAATGAAAACGTTCTGAAAGAGGTCAAAGCAAAAAGAGAGTTAATTTCCAATATTAGGAAGAAACAATCATCATTTTTTGGTCATGTAATGAGAATGGAACAGCTGGAATATATTGTGACAACTGGAAAAATTGAGGGATGAAGAGATAGAGGGAAGCAAAGAGAAAAGATACCAGACAGCTTAAGAGAATGGCTTGGCAGAAGGTCAACAACAGAAATGATAAATAGCTGTTGTAATCAAAAGTTGTGGAGTGACATGATCACCTACGCCAGTAGGCATGTCACTTGATGATGATGATCATAATCTAGGATTAATGCCCTTATAAGAGCAGATGATGGAGATGTATATTTATTCTTGTAATCATTGGGTAATCATAAGATCAATACATGTGAGATGCGATGCTTGAGAAAAGTAACAAACAACACAAGAAGAGATAGAATACCAAATGAAACCATAAGAAAAATGGTAGGAACAAAACCCTGCCAAGAATATATAGAACAACAACAACTTAAATGGTTTGGCCACCTGGTCAGAATGAATCCTCACCAATCACCATCAAGGGCATTGTTCTCGAGAATGCATGGAAAAAGACCAAGAGGAAGACCCAGAAGAAGATGGATAGATACAGTGACAGAGACATGTAACAACAAAGGAAAATCACTAATTCAGACAATTCGAGCAGCACAAGAACGACAAATGATATAAACCACAACACCTTTTAGGTATCAGTGAAAAGAGAGAAGAAGAAGAAGAATCATTGGGTGAATGCAAGGAAACTAATGAATCAGTAACATAACAAGAGGGCTTTTACTAGGTGTTTGTGACCTACCATGAAGGGAGGAGCTAACTGAGGTCCAGTTTTCTAGATAGGAGACCTTCTCATTGTGCCGCAGTCCTTGTGGGTTGAGTCCTCTCCATGCACAACACTGAAATGTTAATAGAGAGTTAAAGTTAAAAGAGAGAAAATATTAATGGAGAGAAAATGTTAATAGAGAGAAAATGTTAATGGAGAGAAAACGTTAACAGAAAGAAAATGCTAACAGAGAATGATATATATAATGTTAACATTTTAATTAAGAGAATTCATTTCAAATAATACAAATAATGATATCAAATATATTCAAATTGACAGTAAAAAAAGGTGGAACTATCATCTGGACAGACTTACAGATGAATTTATAAGTAAATTCAAGTACAGTGCGAGGCAAAAATCACATACCGTAGGGTGTAATGGGTTTTCAGTTAACACATTCACCATCAAGAGGTTTAACATGCTTTGGCTCTGCCATGTTTTGTAATTTTTTAAAATTTGAATACAACATGAAAATCAACACCAACAAAACAGAAGTCATGAATGTCGCCAAAAATAAACAGAACATTAACATAACTATAGAAGGCAGAAGACAGCTAAAAAAAGTAGTGGAATTCCAATACCTAGGAAGTTTAGTGACAAACGATAATTCTCAAACAGCAGAGATAGAATCAAGATGCAACAAAGCTTGTCAAATCATCGGACAGTTATCACCACTATTGTCCAACAGGGAAATAACTCTGGAGGCAAAACGAGTACTATACAATACAATCTTCATCCAAACGTTGTGCTACCAATGCCACACCTCGACCCTAGATGCAAGAACAATAAGAAAAATAACCTCTACTGAGATGAAATGTGTTAGACAAATGACAGGAAACAGTTTGAGAGATAAGATCAGAAATGAAGAACTGAGAAAAAAGCTATGAATAGCCCCCGCCATAGAATATATAAGGAAACAACAGATAAAATGGTTTGGCCACGTGACAAGGCAGAAAGAACAAAACACAACACAATGAGCCTTCAACAAACATTGTGAGAACACCAGACCAAAGGATCGACCATGAAAAAGATGGATCAATGGAATACTAGAAGCACTAGGAAACATAACAGCAGCAGAGTTGAACAGAAGAGCAAAAGACTTCAAATTATATCTCCCCTCGACGCTGAAAGGCAGATAAGGATGGAAAGAAGAAGAAGAAGCGAGAAAATAAATGAAAATTTAAGTGACATATATCAAAAACAATTTGATCAGGAAGTCAGAAAATAGGTTAAATAAGAGAATTACACCCCATGCACTGCCGGGGCCCGAAAGGGGAGTAAAGAATAGTGGTGCTGTACCCTACAAGGCATGTTTGTAAGAGGCGAGAAAGGAGGGTTAGGCATGGGACTGGCTATCCCAGCTGAAAAAACTTCACAAACATGGACAAGTCAAAGAAAAGAATAAAAGTAAATCCGCCATCCAGGAAAGATAAAGGCTCTCTGTCTAAGAGATGTATGACATAAGCAGGAGAAAGCTGTAAGTACCAAGAAATTTTTGGAGAAACAGACAGAAGCAGAGATGAAGATGATTGGGAAGACATGGAATAATCTTAAAAGAATGGCAAAAAACAGAGCGGCTTGGAAAGTGTTTGTTGAAGACCTATGCTCCACAGGGAGCTGAACGTGTTTGTTGCAGACCTATGCTCCACAGGGAGCTGAAAGTGTTTGTTGAAGACCTACGCTCCACAGGGAGCTGAAAGTGTTTGTTGAAGACCTATGCTCCACAGGGAGCTGAAAGTGTTTGTTGAAGACCTATGCTCCACAGGGAACTAAAAAGGTAAAAGAAGAAGAAGAGAAGTGCAATGTTTTACTAGTGGAAAGAACTGTGGAAACGTCAATAAATTAAAAGCAGAAAAATGTGGCGACTGGGTTTCTTGCGTCCGCTATTAGAGCCATAATATGACTTTTCTTTTCATGATTAAGAGGGCAACCCTTCATAGGCAGTCCAACCTTTCATCTCCTTCAATTATTGCTGGTGGGAGCTGTCAAATCCCTTGGCAGCCCTTCGTTTAGTGTGTGTGGCATCAGTCAACAGGACCTTCAGTTGACAACCCCCCTTTATTGGTACAGTGAGCACCTTTACAATCCCCCTTAATATGTACAGTATGCACCTTTACAATCCCCCTTCATTGGTGCCATGACCACCTTTACAGTCCCATTCAAGAGTTTTAGGATGAACTGTTATAATTATTATACCTAATTAGATGAAAAATAACTTTAAGTAACAAACCTTTGTCAATTAATGTTAGATAATGTGTCCTGAAGTGCTACATCGAACTTGTTCTAACATAATAAAGTAAGTCATGGACTCACAACAAGCAAAAAAACACAAAGAACATTTGAGGCAGAAAAATATGGGTTATCAGAAAAATACTACAAATTCCATGGATAGCAAAAATTACAAATGGAAAAATGTTTAAAAAAGGCTGGAGAAACCAGAAATACCAGAATTATAAGGAAAAGACAATCTACATTTATTGAACATGTGATGCGAAAAGAAGGCATTGAGAATACTATAACAACAGGGAGAATGAATGGAAAGAGGAACAGAGGAAACCAATAGAAGAAATATTGAACAGCTTATCCAAATGGCGTAATAGAAGATCACTGACTGAAGTTATGACATATATGAAGGACCAAGAGATATGGAGAAAGAAAATCGCACACGCCAACCAGCATGGCACATGATGATGATGAACTAATTAGTTATGATCCTTCATATTGACTTCTTTCTTCTATTTGCTGAGATCAGTGTGCATTCTGCCTAGATTCTACCCAGTCCATCTTTGTGAATGAAAGTTAAAAAGATTCTACCCAATCTACCAATGTGAACGAAAGTTAAAAAGATTCTACCCAGTCCATCTTTGTGAATGAAAGTTAAAAAGATTCTACCCAATCCACCTATGTGAATGAAAGTTAAAAAAAAGAAACAAAATGCCTCACTGTTAGGTACACAAACCTGACATAGAGTAGTAAATCCTGGGCATTTGGACAATGGACAAGAAAGTTTTGGCAGGATACAGAAATATGGTTTCACAGAGTTGGAAGATTGAGAGAAACAGAAAAAAGATATCAGACAGTTGAAGACAAAGGCACAGTAGAAAGTGAACAGATGTCATATATGAAAGGAGAGTGAGAGGAGTGAAAGATGGAAGAGGGAGAGAGGGAAGGGAGGGACGGAAGGGATGAAGGAGGGAAGTAAAAGAAGAAAGAAAATGAAGAAAGAAAGGAAAGATTCAATAGATGGAGGGAATATTCAAGGGAGGAAAGAAGAAAGAAAGGAAGGAAAGAGGGAGGGAAGCAGGGAAGGAAGTAGGTAAGGTAGAAAGGATTAGATGGTGAATAATGAAAGAGAGATAAATATAAACTAGTAAAAAAAACAAAACTAAAGAGCCCCCATCACACCAAGTGGTGTATAGGAAATATGGTGACCATAAATCTTACAAACCTTCAGCACATGATTTTTGCTGCTTTACTTTCCCAGAAAAAGGCTGGGTGAACCCGGAAGCTGTTGGTTGGGATTGAACCCTACCTCGTGTCCTTTGTAGTCCAGTTCACTAACCACTGAGCTATCGCGGCTCCAAATATCAACAAAGCAGAGATGAAAGAAAGAGAGGGAAGGAAGGATAACAAAGAGTAAAAGAAAAACCAGATATGGTGTTACAAAGAAGAGATGGAGAAAAAAGAAAGGGAGAGTTAGTGATGAAGACAAGAAAACGAGAGTGGAAAGACACTGCAAGAAACAGATAACAGCAGAAAGACAAAAATAATATATATCGATACCTTATTGAGTTCATCTTCTGTCATGTTCTGAATCCCTTCCCTGACCATTGCAACATCCATAAAATGTAGTAGAAGAGCGTCCTTCACCAGTTTCTTTCGTCTGACAGATAAACCTAAACTTTTGCCTAGATGGCGCTGTGAACAACATATGTTTTTTTTCAAGAAGGAAAATGAAGCATTCATACTTTTATTTAAATGTAATGAACATTTCCAGGGCTGAAACTAAGAATAGCAAAATGTTACATCTTCTCAATATTCCTGTATGGTGCAGAAACATGGACATTAGACCAGAAAACAGAACAGAAAATTGAAGCCTTTGAAATGTGGATGTATAGAAGAATAGGTAGAATTGTATGGAAAGAAAAGAAAACAAACGAAGAAGTTTTAAAACAACTAAAAATGAAAAAAGAACTACTAAACACAATTAGAGCAAGACAAATGAAATTTTTTGGTCATGTTAAAAGACACAACAGTCTAATAAAAGTAATATTATAAGGGAAAATACAAGGTAAAAGAGGCAGAGGCAGACCAAGACTAACATGGACGAGTAACATCAAAAGATAGACAAGTCAGCCTATGACAATCTGCACCATCAAAAAGAGACAGAGTGGAATGGCGCTCCATGGTAGCCAACCTTCGATGCGGAGAGGGCACTCAATGATGATGACGAATGAACATTTAATCGCTAAGAGTGAAAATTAGTTACAAGAAATGTTAGACAATATAATGAAGGAAAGCAAAAATAAAGGATTCAGCCTTAATAGCAAAAAGACAGAAGTAAAGTAATGTAATGGTATCAACAAAGAAAAAGACATCACCACAATGCACAATAAAGTCAAGTGGAACAATATTAAAACAGCAAATGAATTTTAATATTTGCAAACCTTGTTATCCTCAGGTGGTAGATGTACAACAGAGGTGAGATGCAGAATGGCTCAGGCAAAAACAGCTTTCCAAAAAATGAGGAAGATACTATGCAATCCATTTATGACAACAGAAACAACAAAAAGAGTTCTTAAATGTTATGTAGAGCCTGTCTTAACATTGGTTATTGGTTATGGAAGGCCTCGGTATCACTGCAAACGAATTAAAATCCATAATTGCTCAACCGCCCGTGCCAGTGGAATCATCCGAATTATTAACACATCTCCCAAACAAAGAAAGGTAACTGTAGTCCCCATCGTAGCAGTCTCAGCACACGCCAAAAGACATAAGGCGAAACTGCGCAGAAAGTGACCACAGCCAACTGTTCCCTGTCATACGATATTATCATTCATCGTAAACAAGCGGGATATCGAAACAGGACCAAAACGGATGAGACACATAGCTCACGGTGTGCACAGAGCACTTAACTCAGTAGCTCCTGCAACAAGCCGGACTTGGAATATGAGGAAACTGCAAGAAGGAACACTTTTCAGACATAGCCTTCAATGGTTCCTGCCGCCTATCCACCATATACCATGGAAGTTCACGTCCTCCCGAAAATGATGATCGTCGTTGATGATGTTAGGCCATCGTTGATGACTCCAATTCCAAACATATAGACACATAGTGGTGGTAAGTTATCATTTCCAATCCAACAGAAGCCACCTGACCTGTAGTTAGTAAAACCACAGAGAGAATTGAAGGACAACAAGAATGGCCACTCGAACAGGGGACTCTGATAGTGTCATAGACCTGGCACTGGTGTCTTCCACCTTCGCACCGGTTTGCAGGTGGAGTGCACTGGGGTTCCACGGAAGTGATCACTATCCATGTGTCCTCCTAATTGAGAAAGGCGGAAATAAAAGCCAGAGAAGAAAGCTCCACACATTCAACTACGAGAAAACAGACCAGGACGTCATTAGCAAAATCAGACATAGGAAACGGAGCGCCCCTCGTAGGAGGCAGGAGAGATGGACGCAGCCACCCTGGTGGAATGTAGATGTCGAGGAAGCTTGGCGGAGCAAGAGACAAACGGTCAAGACATGGCAGAAAGCCAGAAGGTATGGTAGAACACAACCTGAGCTCTTGAAGCGTCTGAAAGTAGAGGTCGACCAAAAAATGATGCACTTTAAACTATGCGCTAAGCAGGCTAAGGATGCCAAATGGGATGACTTCTGTAAAAAAGTGTGCTCAGAAAAATCGCTCGCCACATTCTGGCGCCTTCATCAATGCATGAATGGCACACCACGACACAGAGGTATACCAGACTTTCAGAGCACAGGCCAAATATGGCACAAATCTGATGAGAGCAAAGGGAAGGCCCTGCTTGCCCGCTACATTGAGCAGACGGACCAAAGAAATGAGGCTGTAAGAATGAGGATACGGGGATCTTTGTCAAATTTGTGTAAGGATGTAGGGCTGGAAGAAGATCTCACAATCACAACCGATACCATTCGCACGACACTTAAAAGGTCACACAACACTGCTCCTGGTCCAGATGGTGTTCGGTATGATGACATAGGCGATTTAGCTGATGACGACTTGACAACACTGGCCAATGAGTTTAATGCCAGTATTCGGAGTGGCCAGATTAAGGAGGAGTGGCTACACAGCTACTTACTACCGCTACCGAAACCAAACAAGGACCATTCTCAGATCAGTGCCTACAGAATCATCACCATGCAGAACACTGTGGGCAAGCTGCTGGAGAAAATAGTTGCCCGTGTCCTCACCTGTCGCCTTGAACAGAAACGCGTATTCCCTTTCACACTCGGAGGTTATAGATATAACAAAGAGACATGGCTCAATGCGGCAGTATTTGCCTATGATGTCTTCGAAGGCTTCCACAGACGAGAGGAGACATGTGCTGCTGCTATAGATCTGGAGGATGCATACAACAGGGTACCATTTGAATATCTCATGCATATGCTTCTCAAACTGGCGGTGAACCCCTTCCTCATTAGATGGATCGCCGCGGCACTGTTTCAGAGGAAGGTGATACTCAGATGTGGAAGTTGGTCTTCCGAGCCAACATCCATTTGTCCTGGGCTGCCACAAGGCTCACCATTGTCACCAGTTCTATTTAACGTGTACACAATAACGATCACGGCCCAACAGCTGGATGGGAGGGGAAGAACTATGACTTTTGCTGATGATATTCTGGTATATCGACAGGGAAGAGACAGACGGGGAATCGCCTCCACAATGCAAGACGAACTCGATCGCATTTCATCCTGGTGTGGGGTTTCAGGTGCCTTGGTTAATCCTAATAAAGCATCAGTTTCATGGTTCTCCCTTAACAATCATATCGTTAATACAACCACACCGGTAGTACGAATGGGAGCTGATGAGGTGACCAGGGACAAGTTGATGACATACCTCGGAGTTAAGTTTGATCGCAGCCTGTGTTTTCGGGACCACGTCGACCATGTGATAACAAAATCCCGCAAAGGATTAGCCGCCTTGAAGGTCATGGCAGCTGCCAACATCGAGCAGAGGCTACTTATTCTTCTGTTCCAGGGATTAGTCCTCGCACCAATCGAGTATGCCCTGGCCATTCTTACTGTCAGTACGACTCAAATTGATAGGCTGGAGAAAATACAAAATGAAGCCATGCGCATTATCCTGGGATGTACGAGGGACACTCCCTGTGTATCAATGAGGTATCTTCTTGACTTTCCAACCATGGATGACAGAATTAAGATCTGGAGAGCACGAGCATACCTGAAGATTAGTACAGATACAGAGCATCCATTGCACCACGTGCTCAACACAGAGAAAGGTACCAGGCTAAAAAGAGGCAAATCATGGGTGGGCCGGGCAGAAGATGTCATCAAACAGGTCTGTGGGCTTACCAATATCAGCGTTGGTGAGGAGTGGATACCGGTGCCTACGTCATTCAAGGGAACTTTCTCATGTATTGTCACACTCGACAGGAAAAGTAGGGAACAGAACCCGGTCGTGGTTAATGCTGAGGTCAACGGTCTCATCTGCGATAATACCGATGAGAAAGATGCAGTCATCTATACAGACGGATCTGTAAGACGACACGAAAGAAGTGCATGGGCATTTACAGCACGCTCAGCAGGCAGAATAGCCAAGGAAGACAGTGGTGCATACGCCATGACCACGAGTAGCATGACAATGGAGGTGATGGCAGTGACCAAGGCATTCAAATGGTTAGAGTCACAAGACTACATCCACGCATGTATACTGAGTGATTCGATGAGCATGATAAAAAAAGTAGAGGCGGGCTATGTACGCATGCAATGGGTAGAGTCGTTGCAGAAATCCAAAATACGTAAGGTCACCTTTGTCTATGTCCCTGGACATGCGGGAGTACGGGGAAATGAGAGAGCGGACAGGTTGGCTAGTTGCGCTGTCGTTGAGGACGGGCAACCGATGGATCGGGCGGACATCATCAATGCCCTTTGAGATGTTGGAAGAGCACAGGACTTCGACAAACACAGATCAACGTCACTTCTTCGGATGATGGAAATGGGAGTTAAGATGGGCACGGCCAGAAATGAGAAACTTGGTGGCCGTGTAAGAAGACTTATCAACCAACATAGAACTGGAGTCGTCAGTCGCTGGACACTGAGGGAATTGCTGAGGAGGGGATCTGAGCACCTATGGACATGTTCGGAGTGCAATGATGATGACCCGCAAATAACTCAATAACAATAACTCAATAACCACAGAGAGAATATGATTTTGTGACCTTCACTGATTCACTCTTGGATGTGAATGTGTAGTTTACACAAGAGGAGAAGTTTTCAGTTACATTGATCCCATTTAAGGCAATTCTTAACATGTGGGTGTGAATTATGGACAATAGGACAACAGACAAGAAAATCACCGGAGTCTGTAGAAATGTGGTACAACAGAAGAATGTTGAAAATACCACGGAGAGCTAAGAAAAGTAATGAAAATGTTCTGACAGATGCCAGAGCAAAAAAGAGAGCTAATATCCAATATTTGGAAGAAACAATCATCATTTGTTGGTTACGTAATGAGACGGGAATGGCTGGAATATATTGTAACAACTGGGAAAATTGAAAGACGAGGAGACAGAGGGAAGCAAAGAGAAAAGAGACTAGACAGCTTAAGAGAATGGCTTGGCAGAAGGTCAACAACAGAAATGATAAATAACTGACGAGATCGAAAGTTGTGGAGAGACATGACCACCTACGCCAGCAGGCACTGTACTTGATGAAGATGTAATGAACAGAGCAGCTTGCTTGCTTGCGTTCGCCCGATGACTAAAGTATTCTAGAGTATTCGTAGACTGTAGAATTCATCTTCGTCATCCATCCTTAAAAGGACGTTAAGTGGGCGTGTCTGCGTTGTGTTGTGGTTTGCAGTATAACTGTTATATTTGCACCTTTCGGTCCAACACATCCGACTTTAGCACGACATTACCGGGTTGTCTTTCCCTCTTCGATCCCTGCTCACTTGACCAGACTAGACAGGTTAGTCTGTTACTGGAGGCACCACAGAGAGTTGGAGCAGGGTCTGGATGGTTTTGGTTCACCGATCCTGGCGCAAGCCATCAGCTGTGGCTCGCTGACAACTCCCAGCTTTGGTGCTGGGAGGCGCACCTTCGCCTCCGAACAGAGCAGCAAAAAGCAATATCTTAACAAAGCATGTTCGCCCACATCTTATGCTAACCACAGCTGTTTCACATTGATACTTTTGTTGATTTTTCTTATTTGTGTCTTTCCTGGAAGATAAAATACACATGCTATTTCTATTATACATTTTAAGTGATTCTATCTATCTATTGTCCTTTCGAGCCGAAGACGGCACATAGGGCAGAACCACAATCTCAAAAACAGAAACCTTGCGTGCCAAAATGGCACATATTGCAGAGATCACTGCTTCTAAAAAAATATATATATTTTTTAAATATTTGTATATTAAAATTTAACAACTTTTGTGGTTAAAGTTTGAATCTTACATACCCCAAAACTCTAATATTTACCAATCTCTGATCTTTTTCGTATGAGCATTAACTACTAAAATATCATTCATACATGAATATTATCTTTAGCTAAAACATCTTACATTCTGTACATTGTGTCACAAAATGAAACCGTCATCATCTAGTCGAATGTCCAGAACAGAACATTGCATTTACCACAGCCCGTCTGAAAGAATTTCTCTCTAACCAGATCTCCACTTCTTCTGTTGATATGTTCAAAGTCACCTTGGTATCTTGAAAGCACCTTCTTCTTGGTGTGCCCTTGATGTCTCACCCAGGAAGCTTGGCTTCCATTATTGTTCTTTCCAGCCCACTGTGTCTTTTGAAGTGGTCATAGTATTTTAATTTCCTTTGTAGAATGGTGTATATAAGCCAGTTCTTTTTAATGTTTAAATCATTTAAGAAGACTTTCATTGTTCTTTTTCATTATCCAAAGTATCTTAACTCATTCCGTACATTTCGTCGCACTGTGTGCCAATGTGATTTCTGCAATGTACGTTTCACCGCATAGTGCGCCACGCTCAATTTGATTAGTGTGAACGCCATCAAACCATATTCTTTTTACATGTCTTGTATCATCTGAATATTGGTGAAATCTTTTTACCTTGTTCATTTATCTAAACATTCATGTATAATATGTTATATGTTAGATAAATATAAATATGTAGATTGATTCTTCAAACCATGAACAATTTTGTCTCTGAAATCTCTTCCGTTGCATAGATAAAAAGCTTCCATACGAAAAGTATTAAGGATTTTTCAGCAACATTTTGTTTCAAATGAATCAAATTTCTACCTTGCTGTTTACAAGAACGTCCATGATTCTTAACCACATGTTGCTATTGAGAAAATACACGTCCTCAGCAATTTTTAATTTTACTGCCAAGCTGGTATCGTGTCACATGTTCTTCATGGCATTTAAAAATTGAAACCACTTCCTCAAAGTGTCAGTTTTAGGAATGCGTGCAATGTACTAGGATTCTTGATCCTTCCTGCATCATTAGATGTTGCATAGGGCTTGTTGTGTTTTTCATCACTCATCTCTATACTGGGCGAGATGTTCGATCTTACCTAAAGAGTTTAAGCCTGCCAACTTTGCTTCTCTTATAAGTGTTCTTTATAGTGTCATTTTAGGTCTTCCTCTTATTCTGTGTCCTGATGTTTCCTATAGAAGAGCCTATTTTGGAATTCTCTGTTGTCTCTTCTCAGCACATGTCCAACATATGTTATTCTTCTTTCCTTAATTGTAGATGAGATCTTTGGTTGCATGGCCATTTCTCTTATTTCAATATTAGTCTTGACGTCATTCCATTGTACACAGAGTATTTATCTTAGGCATTTGTCTTCAAAAGCGTTTAGTTTTTAGTGACATTAGTGCTCAACGTTGATGGATATTCATCAGAGTAGATCTGATCACTTATGGACTTGTCCAATATGCAATGAGGATGGTCTGTTGACTTAGTGCTCAAAGTTGATGGATATTCATCAGAGTAGATCTGATCACTTATGGACTTGTCCAATATGCAATGAGGATGGCCTGTTGACTTAGTGCTCAAAGTTGATGGATATTCATCAGAGTAGATCTGATCCCTTATGGACTTGTCCAATATGCAATGAGGATGGTCTGTTGACTTAGTGCTCAAAGTTGATGGATATTCATCAGAGTAGATCTGATCACTTATGGACTTGTCCAATATGCAATGAGGATGGTCTGTTGACTTAGTGCTCAAAGTTGATGGATATTCATCAGAGTAGATCTGATCCCTTATGCACTTGTCCAATATGCAATGAGGATGGCCTGTTGCCTAAGTTAAACCAAAACTGTAGACTCTGCCTCAACCATCACAACTTCAACTGTTTACTGTTCACTTCATTTTAAGGGTTCTTTAAGATGTGCCTGAATGCACACAGGACTTTCTATTTTTTGCCACTACCCGAGAGGGCTAGACATTAGATTCTCACTACCCAGAGACTAGGGGGAAGCCATGAAGATATCACATATTAAAGATAAAAAAATTCTCATTATGGTGGGATTTAAACACAGGACCTTCTTGTTCAGAGGCTGATGTCTTAAGCCTATGCCACCCCCCCCCCCCCATATTAATCAGTATAAAAGAGAAAAGGAAGAAATTATCACCCTACCATATGTCTTAATGATAAGCAGTCCATGTTGTAAGGCTTGCCTTCAAACAAGGGCAATAACTCTTGTATTTCTCTACTGGTTAACACAACACTGGAAGCCAGCTGGGAATTTCAAATCAAAGAAACAAAAAGATTAAAATTTTTAACAAAATTAACTGAAACAAACCATTTATTATTAATAAATACAAAATTACAATTGTCAAGAATAACTGAACTCAAAAATTTGTACGATTTGGATATTTTAAAAAAATGTATTCCAATTGTAATTTTTCTGAAATTAAAGCTCTTATATTTTTTTTTTAATATAACAATCTCAAATAGAAATAAAACTTAAATACTGTTTCATGAAATGCACATCAAAAAAAGTAAAATCTTAAAAGAAAAATAATAAAATAAAATAAAGATTTTAAAAATTAGTTACTCCAAATGCAAAATTATTTTATTTTATACATCTGTCCCCTATGGTAGTAAAGTAAAAAGTAAAGGTTCCCTCCATGCCTTGCTAGGTGTATGGGGAATACGGTGACAGTGAAAAATAAATCCACCACTGCTGGGGATCGAACCCAGACGCTTCTGGTCAGGAAAAGTAGCAGTAGCATCCCTTTTATTCTATCCACAGCCTGGGCATAGGCAGGCTTTATTCTTGTCTCCCCCTTCAGGGCCCCAGTTGTGACATAGAATAACGAAGTAGTTCAGAAAAGAAAGTGCCATATTCTTTAATCAGTAAAATATGAGAAAAACACCATTAGCAAATCTGTAAATAATAAGACTGTAATAATTAACTACCACCTTTTGTATAGCCTTTGCAACTTTCCCTTTTGCCTCCTCATCCTCTATATGTTGGTTAAGCAAGTGCAGATAATCCAGAATGCTATCATAGTGTTTAACCTGTTTTGTTAGGACAATGCGTTGGAACTCTTCTCTCTGTTGCTGTGTCCAGAAATGATGTGAAAGAAGATGACGAGGAAAGACATATCTGAGGATAAACCAAAATATAAAAATTAGACGAAAAGTTAAAATATGAGTTGTGCGGATGTCAACTAGCAAAGCTGAAACTATTTCAACAAAGTTAATGACATTCTTCTTAGCTGCTGTAATTGCACTACAAAAACTCTTCTTGATCATCTACCAACAAAAGAACATTTATCCTAGATTGTGATTCATATTTGTGGGTGACCTTTTCACGATAACGTCGTAAGAATGACTGACTTAACTCTTTCTGTATGTTTCGCTGCACTGTGCGCTATGCTGATTTCGGTAGCATACGTTTCGCTGCATAGTGCGCCACGCTCAATTTGATTAGTGTGAACGCCATCAAACCATATTCTTTTTACAAGTCTTGTATCATCTTGGTATTGGTGAAATCTAATACCTTGTTCAATTATCTAAAAACTCATATATAATATGTTAGATAAATATAAATATGCAGATTGCTTCTTAAAACCATGAAAAATTGTGTCTCTGAAATCTCTTCCGTTGCGTCGATGAAAAGCTTCCGTACGGAAAGAGTCAAATGTTACAGTTGGCTTCCAAAAAATAGTATTTTCTGTGAACTTTTGTTACACAGTTGTGTGTTTACCCAAGCTGACACATGGGAATCAGATGCTGTCATCATTTCCTGGGTGACATTAGATTTATGGCCTAAAAGTTTAACACATCGCGCTGTGGCTACCGGAGGTGTTATGTTGTCTATTCAAATGGCTGTTCTAAGTCCATCAATCCACCCATATGTTCGGCTCTCACAAAGCATTGTTCTCTGGCTACCTGATGTTACAAAGGTTTCTTTGATGTCTCACCGATGGCCAGCTCTCACAAAGCATTGTTCTCTGGCTACCTGATGTTACAAAGGTTTCTTTGATGTCTCACCGATGGCCAGCTCTCACAAAGCATTGTTCTCTGGCTACCTGATGTTACAAAGGTTTCTTTGATGTCTCACCGATGGCCAGCTCTCACAAAGCATTGTTCTCTGGCTACCTGATGTTACAAAGGTTTCTTTGATGTCTCACCGATGGCCAGCTCTCACAAAGCATTGTTCTCTGGCTACCTGATGTTACAAAGGTTTCTTTGATGTCTCACCGATGGCCAGCTCTCACAAAGCATTGTTCTCTGGCTACCTGATGTTACAAAGGTTTCTTTGATGTCTCACCGATGGCCAGCTCTCACAAAGCATTGTTCTCTGGCTACCTGATGTTACAAAGGTTTCTTTGATGTCTCACCGATGGCCAGCTCTCACAAAGCATTGTTCTCTGGCTACCTGATGTTACAAAGGTTTCTTTGATGTCTCACCGATGGCCAGCTCTCACAAAGCATTGTTCTCTGGCTACCTGATGTTACAAAGGTTTCTTTGATGTCTCACCGATGGCCAGCTCTCACAAAGCATTGTTCTCTGGCTACCTGATGTTACAAAGGTTTCTTTGATGTCTCACCGATGGCCAGCTCTCACAAAGCATTGTTCTCTGGCTAACTGATGTTACAAAGGTTTCTTTGATGTCTCACCGATGGCCAGCTCTCACAAAGCATTGTTCTCTGGCTACCTGATGTTACAAAGGTTTCTTTGATGTCTCACCGATGGCCAGCTCTCACAAAGCATTGTTCTCTGGCTACCTGATGTTACAAAGGTTTCTTTGATGTCTCACCAATGGCCGAGGAGATTTCCTCCTGTTATGAGACAAAAAACAAATTTCTTGAAAATTGGTGAAATTTAGAAAAATTAAAAAAAAAGCCCTCCTTTCTACGTAATTTTTATGACGCACTTGAAAAAAAAAAATAATCCAACACCAAAGGAAACAAATCTAATATTGAGGGATCACTGGAATGGCATTTCCAATGTCAGTCCTGGACCCTAGATGCAAGAATAATAAGAAAAATAACCACTACAGAGATGAAATGTGTTCGACGAATGATAGGAAACAGCCTATATAACAGACAGAGATAAGATCAGAAATGAAGTACTGAGAAAAAAGCTAGAAATAACCCCCGCGTAGAATATATAAAGAAACATCAGATAAAATGGTTTGGCCATTCATGTGGTAAGACAGAAAGATCAGAACATAACACAACGAGCCTTCAGTAAATGTTGCAAAGAACACCAGACCCAAGGGCCGACCATGAAAAAGAAGGATTGATGGAATATTGGAAACACTAGGAAACAGCAGTAGCAGAGGCAAACAGAGAAGCAAAAGATCACAAATTATATCTCCCCTCAACGCTGAAAAGCAAACGAGGAAGGAAAGAAGAAGGGATCACTGAAAGTAGTAATTAGGAAGATATAGGGAGGAGGGGAATGTATGATCGCAGCAAACTATTAAATTTCAAGAATTTGTATTTTGAGGCGGTAATTTGTACGACAAAATCGTAATCTAGGATTAAGTGAGTGCAGATGCCTTGTGGTGTGGCATCTGTGCCTTTTAGCAACTTCCATCACAAATTTTGATACAGGGTTTGGAGGGGGGTGGGAGGACTGGTTGGCCTCGAGGCAAGACAACGGCCATGAGACAGAGAGGTTGTGGGTTCAAATCCCGACTAACCAGTTGGGGTTTTTATTTATTATTTCTCTCTGCGGCAACCACCCCTGGTCTCAGCAGCGAGGCCTGGCTTGAAACGTCAATTACTCATAGACGGAAAAAATATGAGCACCTCCGAAAATGGAGTTAACTGCCTGTGTGGTGAGGAACCCCTGTGCATACGGATGCCCGGGGAAAATGGATTAAGAAGCAAAATTCAGTTCCTAGTCTCTAGGGACTTCGTCAGAGGTAAAAACTGGCAAACATTTTTTTTAAAATATACAGGGTTGCCTTTTTTTTTCAATCTCTAATCGCATATCAAGTTAGCTTACTATCAAGCCTTCTGCGGGGAGATGGATTAGGGTCTTGATTAGTTTTGTTTCACTGGTCCCAGCACAAGTAACCGATTGCTTATAGCCGTGGTTGGTGCCGTTGGACATCTGCAGCCCTGAAGGAAGATCAATTACACTTTACTGCAGCGCGGTAAAAAACGCATGACCCATTTGTGGCCCACGAGACTCATTTGGGTGGTCTGCAGACCTCTTTTGCGGTTTTCATTCATCATTAGATGCCATGCCGATTGCATAGGTGATCGTGTCTATCCACATCAGTCTGTCCATCATGTTTGTATAATTTCAGTCTATGACCTTTTGTTAAGCCATTTGGATATGCTGTTCAATATTTTTTTTTACTCTTGGTTTTCCTCAACTCGTCTTTCCATTCATTCTGCCTGTTGTTATAGTATTCTCAATGCCTTCTTTTCGCATCACATGTCTAATAAATGTATATCGTCTCTTTCTTAAGATTTTGATATTTCTGGTTTCTCCAGCTCGTTTTAAACATTCTTCATTTGTAATTTTTGCTATCCATGGAATTCGTAACATTCTTCTGATAAACCACATCTTAGCTGTCTCTAATGTTCTTTGTGTTGTCTTACTTATTGTCCATGACTCACTTCCATATAGTAGAACTGGTTCAGTGTAGTACTTCAAGATATGTTTTCTAATCTTAATTGACAATGATTTTTTATATAAGATGTTTTTCATTTGATAAGATCCTGTCTTTGCTTGTTCTACTCTGCGTTCAATTTCTGTAGTTCCTCTGCTATTTAATGTTACTATTGATCGCAGGTAATTTTTTTTTCGTTCGCCAGCTTTCACCTTTGACAAAGTCCCTAGAACCCAGGCATTGAATTTTGTGTGTTAATCCATTTTCCCTAGCAGTCGTGTGCACAGAGGTCTCCCGCTGCATAGGTAGATAACTCCGTCTTCAGAAGTACTCATATTTTTCCCGTCGATGAGCAATTGATGCTTCAAGCCGGGCCCCACTGCTGAGACCAGGGGTGGTTACCGCAGAGAAAAATCCAAACTGCTGCAGTAAGGACTTGAACTCACAACCTCCCTGTCTCAAGGTCGGCGTCTTGCCTGGAGACCAACCAGTCCCCCATTCCAGGTCATTGAATCTATGCACTTGTTTCAGGATTTTTCCATGTACATTCTAGTGTTTGTTTTATTATATTTTGGAGTTCACACATCTAAAAATGGGTACCAAAGATTTTCCAGGAAAGTAAAGGTGGCCTGGCATGATACTGACCACATAACCAAAAAATATTCCACAGTAAATAAAAGTAAAGAGCCCCGTCATGCCATGTGGTGTAGAGGGAATATGGTGTTAGCAACCGTCATTTTTATAGACTTGCATATGATTTTTTGAGTAATGTGGTCGGTATTACGACTGTGCCACTTTACTTTCCCAGAAAAAAATCTGGTGCCCATTTAAGGTTGGGTGAACCTAGAAGCTGTTGATCAAGATCGAACCCGACCTCTTATCCTTTGTAGTCCAGTTCACTAACCACTGAGCTATCGCAAAAAATACCATGAGAAAATATAGGCACTAAAACCCTATTATCCTTTTTGTTCTAAATAAAGTGCAGCACTTGGTGCCAAAAAATGTACACTTTACGTCTGATATTGTATGCCAGAAAATGTATACTTTGCGTCTCATATTGTATGCTAGAAAATGTATACTTTGCGTCTCATATTGTATGCCAGAAAATGTATACTTTGCGTCTCATATTGTATGCTAGAAAATGTATACTTTACGTCTCATATTGTATGCCAGAAAATGTAAAACAACTTACGCAAGAGGAAACACAATGACTCCCCCTGGTGCAAAGACAATAACAAACATCAATCCAACCAATGGCAGGTCTGAGGAGAACTGAAAGTAGGGGAAATAACTCCAGAATTAAAGCGATGCTAAAACAAAACAATAAGGGGTAGAACAAATATTAGTGTATATTATTATTGTACAAGCGGTATAGGTAGCCATATATTTTGTATCATCATGTTTATATATTGTACGATGTTGTCACTGCTTACAAATTCAGAATCTTATTGATTCTGAATTATAAATTCAGATAAGAAAGATAAATATTATTTTGTACAATTTATTTTAAATTTAAACCTTTGATTACTATATCACAAAAACGACTGCTTCAAAATACAATTTTTCATAATTAGACAGTTTTGTCTTCCACTTTTCAACTCCCTGTGGAGCATAGGTCTTCAACAAACACTTTCATAGCATTGATGACATCCACCCGATAAATTGGTTGACCATCTATGGTGACAGTACAGCTAGTCAAACTGTCCATTCAACCTGTGTGTTTAATTCCCTCGAACTCCTGCATGTCTGGGGACATAGACAAAGGTGACTACATATTGTTGACTTCTGCAATGACTCTACCTCTTGCCTGTGTACAAGTACCTGCCTCCACTTTTCTTAACATGCTTGTCGAATCATTTAGTGTACAGGCATGGGTGTAGTCTTGTGACTCCAATCAGATGGATGTCTTGGTCACTGCCATCACCATGCTACTCATGGTCATAACGTAACGATCATACCTTATGTTCTTTCTTCTTCTTTCTTTTCTCTTTTCACTGATACCGAAAGGTATCGTGGCTTATATCATTTGTCGTTCTTGAGCTGCTCGAACTATCTGAATTAGTGATTTTCCTTTGTTGTTACATGTCTCTATCACTGCATCTATCCATCTTCTTCTAGGTCTTCCTATTGGTCTTTTTCCATGCATTCTCGAGAAGAACGCCCTTGATGGTGATTGGTGAGGATTCATTCTGACCAGGTGGCCCTACCATTTAAGTTGTTTTTGCTCTATAAATTCTTGGCAGGGTTTTATTTCTACCATTTCTCTTATGGCTTCATTTGATATTCTATCTCTTCTCGTGTTGTTATACATTATGTTAAGAATGTCAAACATGGCCATTGAACAAAGCACAGATACAGAAGATCCCAACTTGTGAAATGAGGTGTTATTGAGAAAGATAACAAACAACACAATGACAGATCAAATAACCAATGTGAAAACCAGAGAATGGAATTAAACCGATCTTGGAACACATTTACAAACAATAAATGAAATGTTTTGGACACTTAGTAAGAATAAAACCAGACCAAACAACATCAAAAGCCTTCTACCTCAAAACAATAGGACAGAGAGCAAAAGGGAAACCAAAGAAAAGATGGATAGACAGAATAAAAGACACACACAAGAACCAAAACACTTCTTTCTTAACAGCGTCCAGATATGCCTGAGAATGACACTACATCTAAAAAGGAAGTGATGAGAAGAACAAGCAATATATCTACAGACATTAGATTTATTTTACATTCCTTCGTTCTCCTGCGATGCTTTGAGGCAACAGCATATGCCTAAAAGAAAAGAATAACTGTTTTATATATAACATGACTGAAACCAACAGAAGAGCAGGGGCTAGATTTTAGAATCTCCCTAAATACCCTAGAAGGTAGAAGAGGAAGTAGATTAAAAGAACAAGAATGGTTGCATTAAGTCAATTGTGAAATATAGTGAGCTCTTCCTCAATGACTGCAATAAATCAGACTGAAATGTGTGGTTATAGTTAGTTGAAGGCCCTGATATCACTGCAAACGAATTAAAATCCATAAATTCTCAACCGTCCGTGCCAGTGGAATCATCCGAATTGAAACTCATCTCATTGAAGGACTCAAAACAAAGAAAGGCAGCTGTAGTCCCTATCATAGCAGCTACAGCACATGCCAAAAGACATAAGGCCAAGGGGCACTGAAAGTGAACGCAGCTGAACTGTCCTTCGTCATACGCTATCATCATTCATCGTAAGCAATCGGAATATCAAAACATGATTTGGATGAAAAACACAGCTCACGGTGTGCACAGATCACTAAACTCAGTAGCTCTGGCAACAAGCCGGACTTGAAATATGAGGAAACTGCAACAAGGAACACTTTTCAGACTGACCCTCAATGGTTCCTGCTGCCTATCTGCAATATATTGATTGGAAGTCCGATTGAAATGTAGTTAGTTGCAAGCTATCTACAAAGCTACAAGCAATCTTATTTATCTTTCACCAAGACTGCATTATGCCAGTCTATAAATAAGCTTTAGCCTTTTTTAACCTCATATTTATCTGTAAAGTTACTACTAATGTAGTTTATCTCCCACAGTGAGATCATTCAAATGTTTAGTCAAATGTAACACTTCACCTGTCTGTACAGCTCTAGTTCCCTCCTCGAAAAAGTTCCAAGACTCTGCCCTGACCACAGTCTTGATGCCACTCTGTAGAACTCTTTTGTGTCAGAAACAAAACTGGAGATACCTAAAAAAAAGTAAACACAATTAATTTCTTAACCTTCTTGCAGCCAAATAACAATTTAAAAAAAAATCTCTCCAAAAAATTTAAATTTTTCTTTTCAGTCCCGTAAGTACATTATCAACCACTCTTTACTTTTTTTTTTGCATTTGCCAAATTTACCACTGGGAAGTACCCAGAGACTTATTATCATGTGCCATACTGGTTGGTGTAGGAGATCATATCCTTCCACAATCTTCTATCCACAGTGCATTGTATCAGTTCTGTTGTTGACTGTTTTCCATGTCATGTCGCCAAGCTATCTAGTATCTTCTCTCATTGCCATCTGTGATAACTTTTTCCCTGTATTTTGCCAGTTGTAACCGAGTATTTCAATTTTCCTTTTCACATGATGTGCCTGAAAAATTATGGTTGAGACTAGGAACTGAATTTTGTGTATTAATCCATATTTCCCTGGCAGCAATATGCACTGGGTTCCCGTGCAGGGAGATAATTTCATCTTTGGAGGTATTAATATTTGTTCTGTCGATGAGTAAATGACGTTTCAAGCTAGGCCTCACTGCTGAGACCAGGGTGGTTGCCACAGTCAGAAATCACAAATAAAAATCTCAATTGGGGCGGCCGAGATTTGAACTCACAACCTCTCTGTCTTGAGACCATCCAGCGCCCCCCCCCCCCACTAAGTTTCTCTTGGTCTTTCTCTTGTTTTCTCACTATCTGGTGTCCAGCAAAGACATACTCTGTATACTATTACTGTCTGAGGTATTCTGAGAACACTGACTATAAAGTGCCATCTCTTTTGGATCTCTGAAATAATGTCAAAGGTGCAGGTATCTTTGGGAGACCCCCCCCCCCCCCCAAAAAAAAAAAACCCTAATTATTCTAAATAAACATTCATTTTTAAAGGCTTCAAGTAAGTGGCAGATAGATCTAGTAAATCTCCATGATTCTGATCAATACAATTGGCTGCTTACCTCACCGGGCTTGAAGATACAAATTTGATCTAAATTCTAATGTTTCACATCTGTTAGATGTTTTTAAGTCATGCCAAAAAATAACATAAATTGACACAAAGATGACTGCTTAAATAGTTCCACATTTACCTGTTCTAAAAGTTCTGTATACTTGGAAAACACTTGGCACTCGTTTCTCAAGCTTATCAGTTGAGTTGGTAATGAACTTAACCAGTTTGTCGAGAGCATACCTTCTGGGTCTGGCTGGTGGTTGGACAATGTCTTCTGGTTGTTGTGAACTGTAGCATCTAGGGATAGTAGTTACATAAACTCAGTATTATTTTGTTAACAATCAGCAAAACAACATTAGAGTCAGAGAATTGTTGCTTGTTTTAATTAATTTCAAACATTTTAGTTATAATCCTAAACATTATGTATCTTTTATGGGTGCTTGCGTTCGCCCGATGACTAAAGGAGTACACCTCTTCGTTATCCACCCTTAAAAGGATGTTAAGTGAGCGTGTCTGCATTGTGTTGTGGTTTGCAGCATAATTGTGATATTTGCGCCTTTGGCCCAACACATCAGACACAGTACAACATTTTTGAGTACCGGGTTATCTTCCCTCTTCGATCTCTACTCGCTTGGCCAGATTAGATAGGTTAGTCTGTTTCTAGAGGCACCGCAAAGAAGTGGAGTAGGGTCTGGATGGTTCTGGTTCACCAATCTTTGCGCAAGTCATCAGCTGTGGATAGCTGACAACTTCCAGCTTTGCTGCTGTTCAGTGCATCTTCACCTCCACCTTTTATGGGTGAAAATGAATTTAATCTTTTCTTTTTTCTATTCTCTCTTCTACCTTTCAGCTCCTTTCTTCTATGGAGTATAGGTCTTCAACAAACTTTTTTCCAAGCAGTTCTATTTCTTGACATTCTTTTAAGATCATTCCCCATCATCTTCATCTCTATTTCCATCTGTCTCCTCCAAGAATATTTTGGTCTTCCTCTTTGTCTTTTTCCTTGGGGATTCCAAAAAATGGGTCTGTTGTGTAATTCTCATAGTTGGCTTCTGCAGTGTGTCCTATCCAGCGCCATCTTCTCTTTTAATTTTTTAAATTAATTAAAAAAGAGGTTCCTTCTATGCCTTAAGTGTATATGGTGTTGGTGCCCATATTTTTAATGGACAACAACTGTATCACTTATGGGTAATATGGTTGATATCTTATTTATTTCATACCTGTGTCCGTCCTGTCAGCAGTCCATATCTATTTCAGTCCAGTCTGTGCCTGACCAAGTCCCGTCACCAAGCTCCGAACCACAGGCACAGGGAAGTGACTTATTTTACTTTTTTGAGTCTAGCATATTATCACCATGGAGCCGCAATAGCTCAGTCAACTCAGTGGTTGAGTGGTTGGTGAACTCTGAACTACAAAGTAACAAAGTGAAAGTCACAAAGGACAAGAGGCCGAAGAGGTAGGGTTCGAACACAACCACAACCAACAACTTACCGGGTTCACCAAGCCGTTAAACTTTAATTATAATTATGGGTACCGGATTTTTTTCTGGGAAATTAAAATGGCATGGGCGTAATACCGACCACATTACCCCAAAAATCATGGGTAATTTCCTAGTTTGATCAGATATATTATTTCAGTTTGGAAGAGTGATGTCCCCTAAAATATGTCTGCCAAAATACAGTGGTTCTACGCATTCTTGGCGTTGGGGTCATTACGCTGGCGTTTGGGTCAGCGTGGCGTTCGGGTCAGCGTCTGCGTCCAAATCGAGATGTAAATAAATAATTTAACTGAACCCCTATCCTTTCTTATGCTTCTTCTTACTAATTATCCGCCTATAGTATATATATAGGCTAGTTTGTCTAATAGAGTTTTCACTATGGTCCTTTTGAGGACTTTCATCACACTCGTTGTTATTCTCAAGCTCCGCACCAGATTGCTAATCGCTGACAGGTAATTTGAGGTAATACAGACGTTGCATTGTGTTTCGTAAAGCTATTTCTAGATATTTTTTGTATTTATGTGTGTGTATGTGCATTTTAATTAATAGCCAAAGTTTGACAATCTTCCAACATTTGGCAGTAAATTACGGCGATTGGTAATAAACCGCACAATTCCCTTCGATCAGAAGATCATAATTAGGCCGAGTGGCGTCGTTTTTGTCACGCGTTATAATATATTTATAAATATTTAACACTAAAGTACTAAAGCTAAACCTAACCCCTGGACCCAACGCCCAATCAACAGATACTCCGAAATGATTACATTTACAATATTTACATGCCAGCGTAATGACCCCAACGCCAAGAATGCGTAGAACCACTGTGACTGTATTTTGGCAGACATATTTTAGGGGACATCACTCTTCCAAACTGAAATAATATATCTGATCAAACTAGGAAATTACCAAATCATGTATATCAATTGTCAATATCAATAATAATAATATCATTATCATCATTAGATTATATTTTATCTATCAATAATCAATAATTAATGTTGCCCTTCAATCAAAATTCTATTAGTAGAAGTAAGTGACTTACCTCACGTATAAAGTATACTTCAATTGAATCTTAGAAACACAAAATCGTCGTTCTAAAGAGTGCAAAGCGCGAGAACATCCTCCAAAATTCCGATTTTGTTGCGAACAAACTAACCGCCGAAATAAGAAACACAAGCGGTGATTCATGGACGCAGCCATGATTAGACCTATGTAAAGTTAGTTATATTTTTTTTTTATCCCTCAACCTTAACTTCCACATCCCATAAAATAAATTCAATTTAAAAGCGTGGTATTCCAATATTTAACATTACGTTTAATTTCCATCATATTCATGCTTGCTTTTATAATTCATTAAATATCTCTTGACTACGAAACGATATCACCGAGCAACTCTGCCTGCTATCAAAATATAAACATTTGTGGACTTCATGGACAAACGGTAAAACGGTTTTTTTTTTTCAATTTCACTTTCATTTTAACGGTTTTAAAGTTGATTACTAATTAATTTTAGCGGCAAATAAAAGTATAGGAGAAGCTCTGTAGAGGCACGCGGTTTATTGATAATAATTATAATAGATAAAGTAAGTATTTATTAAATAATTTAGTTCAACATGATTGCAGTCAGTGACTAGTGAGTCAGTGACTGGTCGTTTGAACTAAGTTCGTAGTTACTTATACTAGTTTAGACTAATACTAAACCGTAAAACGACGAGTCTGGAACTTATTATTAACACAATTTATTCAAAATAGAATAAAAATAAGTAAAGTTGTTTTTATTTGTATACCGTTTCTTATAAAGTGTGTCCACGTAACTTCTTTTAAAAGATCACCATGATGATAATAACAATACTCAATACATACAATACTCAAATACTGTCATTGTTGATTCATTCAAATTGACAAAGTCATGCTTTCTAACGCGTGGACAACCCCAGCTGACAGTACTGACACATTGTTATGCAATAAAATTATAACGATTATTTCTGTTCACAACGCTGAAGTACATTCATACAGAAGCAGCTGAGTAAAAGTAGGAGACTAGTTACTATGTGCCAATTGTGTGATTAATTTTGTTTTTAGTTTAAATTATATTATTATAGTATGTGATATACTATAATTATAATACTAATACTATATAATAAAATAATATATTTTATATAAACAAATATTTATAATAGTCTTTTAAAGACAACAGTTTTTTATGTGATGTGTGCTTCTAAATTGATAGTTTATTTATTATGGGGGGTTAAAGTAAAAAGTATGCATAATTATTATTCATCTGCCTAAAGAAATTCATCAAATTGCCATTGGTAAATTATACTAACTTCGGAAGACATCTTTAGCCTTTCTACTTTCTAGATTTCCTTGTTTTTTTTTTTTTTTTTTTTTTTTGTTCATTATACGTTATATATTGCTATGTTTTGCAAATATATATTTAGTAGGCTCTCAATTGGAGACAGCAGAACTCTTTATACTGTACAAAAGATGCTGACAAACACCTATACATCCAGTGGAACACCAATTCTAGACAAATCTGGATTAATGCTAACAACAAGCGCAGACATAAAAGCCCGTTGGGCGGAACACTTCAAAGAAATTCTTAACCGTCCACTACCTCACAGTTTAATAGATTTTGAAGCTGAAACACCAGCAGCAGAATTAGATGTAAATTTAGATGACTTCACCTTGAGTGAAATAGAAACCACCTTAAAGCTAATGACCAATAACAAGGCTGCTGGAGAGGATAAGTTAACAGCTGAGATCCTCAAGGCAATTGATAGCCATAATTTAATACATCTCCAAAAAATGTTCAACATCATTTGGAAAACAGAAGACGCCTCATAAATGGAAAAAAGGAATCATTGTTAAGATCCCAAAAAGGGCAATCTTAGAGATTGTAACAATTGGAGAGGCGTGACACTTTTGTCAGTTGCCTCAAAATTATTCTGTAAAATCATCCTAAATAGAATAAAGGATTCAATAGATACAGTAATGCGTGAAGAACAGGCTGGGTTTAGAAAAGGGAGAAGCTGTCTTGACCACATTTTCACTCTACGACTTATATTGGAGGAACACATTGAAAAGCAAAAACCTTTTGTACTTAACTTCATCGACTTCAAAAAAGCATTTGATAGTATTCATAGAGATTCTTTGTGGAAAATTCTGAAGCAATATGGCTTACCATCAAAAATCATAAATATTATCAAAGACATGTATGATGGTTACACATGTGCAGTTCGAACAGAGGAAGGACTGAGCGAATGTTTCCCAATAGAAACTGGGGTTAAACAAGGATGTATTTTATCGCCCTTGTTATTTGGAATTGTTATGGACTTCATAATGAAGAAATGCTGCACTGGTAATAAAGGCATCGAATGGATACAAGGAGACCATTTGGAGGACCTGGACTTTGCTGATGACATAGTTCTCATCAGCAATCAGATAAAAACGATGCAGGAAAACACAAATGAACTATCATCAATAGCCAGCAAAATTGGGCTTGAGGTCAATCATGAAAAGACTAAAGTCATGAAAAGTTTAATTCCAACAAGTGACAAAATATACATGGAAAACAAACCAGTAGAAGAGATCGATCACTTCATCTATCTTGGAAGTCACATTGATCGAGAAGGGGATACGAGCAAAGAAATTAGAATCAGACTGGCTAAAGCAGCAATGTCTTTCAGAAGCCTTGAAAAGTTGTGGAAATCAAAACTCATTAGCACAAACACAAAACTTAGGCTATTCAAATCAAATGTACTATCAACCCTTACGTATGCGTGTGAAAGCTGGAAAACAACAAGAGATATAGAAACAAAGTTGAACGCATTCGAAAATAAATGTCTAAGGAAAATACTTGGTATAGAATGGAACGAATTCAAAACAAACGAGGAAATTAGAGAAATCGCCAATCAACCACTAATATCTTCAGTAATAAAGAAAAGACGATGGTCATACGTTGGACATGTGATGAGAAGAGATAATAATCGAATAGCAAAGCAAGCCCTCATATGGGAAACAACAGGTAAAAGAAAAAGAGGAAGACCCAGGGAGACACTGAGAAGAACATTGATGAGAGAGGCAAGAGCAGCAGGAATCGGCTCCCTCAATGAGATAGAACTGCTTGCACAGAACAGAGACAGATGGCGAGATTTGATAAAATATCTTTAAAAGAAAACTGCTAGAACAAAAATTCATATAGGAGAAGGTGTATCTTGGTCTACGCCCTATGGGCCGGTTACGGCTCGAAAGGTCAATAGATAGATAGATAGATAGGCTCTCAATTATCCAGAATGAATGGGAAATCCTGGATAACAAAAATCCCGGTTAAACCATTATATATAGGAAACTGTAAGAGTAGGTAGAGTACTTATACAGTTAGCGCTAGTGCTGACTTCATTTATTTCTTCATGAAAAAAAACCAGTCAACTCTTCTGCTTTGTCTTTTCAATGGCCTTTCATTGAATGTTGCTGCGTAGATGTCTCAGGATGAATTTTTCATGCAGTTACTGTCTTCTTCGTGTTTTAAGTAATCAAGAAGAGCTCATAGATTTCTTTCAATTTGATTAATTTATTTAAAAATCAGGAATTTTTTATTTTTAAGTTTTTGATGAAGGTTTCCTGGATAATCAGGAGTCAACTGTATATCTATCATACTGCTTTTGTTTTCATTTTCTTTCTCAAACTTTGTGATGTCTTATCTCTCCTCAAATGGACTTCACTTCTGTCTGTGTCTAATCTTTCCTCAAATGGACTTCACTTCTGTTGTTCTACTTCTGCTATAATTGTTTTTACTTCAAATTATTTTTTGTCATGAACTTTACCTAACCTCTTTCCCTTGATCATAATGAACTTTACATTTATCTGATTTTCTTACTTCTAATAACCTTTACTTCTAACTCATCCCTCTAAACTTCACTTATAGCTCTTACCTCTAATAACTTTCACCACTCTTGGCCCTAATAAACTTCACTTTTTGCTTTTGCTTCTAACAAACTTTATTTCTAACTTTTGTCTCTAATAAGATTCTCTTCTAGCTCTTCTTCTACCTTTTAGCTCCCAGTGGAGCATAGGTCTTCAACAAACACTTTCCAAGTCGTTTTGTTTTTTGCAATTCTTTTAAGATCATTCCATGTCTTCCCCATCATCTTCATCTCTGCTTCGATCTGTCTTCTCCAAGAATTCCTTGGTCTTCCTCTTTGTCTTTTCCCCTGGGGATTCCAAAAAAGGGCCTGTTGTGTAATACTCTCAGTTGGCTTCCGTAGTGTGTGTCCTAGCCATCGTCTTCGCTGTATCTCTTTATCCACAGTCATTTGACCGGTACATTTCCATAATTCCACGTTAGTGACTTTGTCCTGCCATTTCCATCCCTTTATTCTGCGCAAACATCCATTAATGAAAGTCTGTACCTTCGTGATTGTCAATTTTGTTTCTTCTAGCTCTTGCCTCTAATAAACTTCACTTCTGAACTCTAATAAATTTCACTTCTGGCATTTGTCTCTAATAAATTCCAGTTAGAATGCTATTAATCAATTATATTTCTATCTCTTCCCTCTAATCTGTGTCATTTTTAGCTCTTGCCCCTAATAAATAATGTTTACTTCTATTTTAACTATGGGAGCCGCGATAGCTCAGTGGTTAGTGAACTGGACTACAAAGGACAAGAGGTAGGGTTCGATCCCAACCAACGGCTTCCGGGTTCACCCAGCCTTAAATGGGTACCAGATTTTTTTCTGGGAAAGTAAAGCAGCACGGGCGTAATACCGATCACGTTACCCCAAAAAGCATGTGCCGAAGGTCTGTAAAATTTATAGTCATTAACACCATATTCCCTACACGCCGCCACTTTGCATGACGGGGGTACTTTACTTTTTTTACTCTATTTTAACTCTTATGTATAAAGTCTTTACTTCTGACTTGCTAATATGCTTCACTTAACTTCGCTTCTGATTTCTTGTTATCACATACTCATGGAAGAAAGTTAGTGTGCAACACTACATTGGTTCTTATGCATAATTTCTTGGATGACACTAAATAAAACCTGGTGTGTGTTTCAGTGTGGGTGGTGTACACTTACATGTGCAGTTACAAGTGTCTTGCACTATTTGTGGAAAGATAATCACAGTACAGGCATAATCATGTACAAACCACTCTAGGAGAGAATTTATCACAGATAAATGGAAGGTAAAATTGTGTGGATCTAATCTCACACATGGGAAACATATTTGTCGAAATAGAGATTACCAAGAGTCCAACAGAAACATATTTCTTTCATATACGTAGATTGAATCAACAGCACTGATCTATAGCTATAGGCATGTTAACTGTTGAAATGGCTATATCAGTTGCATCACAGCATTTCAATGTTCACTAGACACACATATCACACTTTCAAGCTCGTTACCATCAAACTGGATCCACTGCTGATTATCAAAGAAGTTTCTGACCATGAATTACCAGCCCTGCACCACGTTGTTTAATATGCCTTATAAGTAATGTAAAGTAAAGAGCCTCGTCACGCCAAGTGGCGTATAGGGAATATGGTGTTAGTGACCATACACTTTACAGACCTTTTGACACATGATTTTTGGGGTAATGTGGTCGGTATTACGCCTGTGCCACTTTACTTTCCCAGAAAAAAATGTGGTAACCATTTAAGGCTGGGTGAACCAGGAAGCCGTCGGTTGGGATCGAACCCTACCTTTAATATGCCTTATGCATCTTTGTAATGGTTTATCCAGGCAACGATGACTGTCTGGAGCATTCTTGGACCTGACAGTATATGGCATGACTGTCATCATATAAGATACATAGTGTTCTCAGATGAGTCGATTCTGTTTGCAATGTAATGATGGGCAGTATTTGATGTACAGGTATACATTTTGCTGACAGTTGTGTGATACCGAGAAATAGGATGAGCTGAATCCACTGTGATGGTTTGGAGCAGAATTTCTTATACAGCCAGAAAGAACCTTGTCATCATTAGTGACAACCTGATGGGTAATGGATACAGAATTGAGATCATCACACCACAGGTAGAGCTTTTTCTCAGTGTTAATGGGCCTTCAATAATGGATGCATGTGCAGAATAAAGGGATTGAAATCAAAGGAAAAAAAATCACAAACTTAGAACTAAAGGAAGGTCCTAGTCAAATACCAGTGGACAAAGAGATGCACTGGATAGGACACACACTGTTGGGGCCAGATTTTTTAAAGGAAGACAACTGAGTGTATTACATGACAGGCCCTTTTTTGGAATCCCCAGCGGAAAAGACAAAGAGGAAATCCAAAATATCCTTGGAGAAGACAGGTGGAAGCAGAGATGAAGGTGATATGGAAGACATGGAATGATCTTAAAAGAATGGCAAGAAATGGAACAGCTTGGAAAGTGTTTGTTGAAGACCTATGCTCCACAGGGAAATGAAAGGCAGAAGAAGAATGGACCAGGCATGATAATTTCATCAAGACAATGCTTGTGGACCACTTTTAACAACAACAGATTAGTGTCTTGCCTTGGCCTGATCTTTTCCCAGACCTTTTTCCCTTTGAGCATGTGTGGGCCCAAGTTACCTAAACTGCAAAGAAGACACAACTTTCCTGAAAACATCATTTAGCTCAAGCATTGCAAGAAAAATGGAATAACATGCTTCAATAAAGTATGCTGGGTACAAATAATAATACATAAATATTATTATATGGGGAACTTCCGAGGCGATAATAGGGAATAATAGAACAAAGAAGTATGTGTTAGCACTCGGAAAAATTGACAGACAAACAACAATAGAAAAAAACGAAGAACAATATATGGTCCGAAGTGGGATCGAACCCGTACTCAGTGGCACCGCGCCTTGCCACGAGAAGCCGAACGCTTGGCACACTACCACGCAGCCAACTAAAAATTGGCTATTGCAGTAGTGTCTTACACGATGACGTTCTCAATGACTATAGCATAGGGTAACGATCACAGACCGGAAATAAATTGTATATTTGTACTTTCCTATTAATGCAAGTATCTCCCAGTAGGGCTGAATACTTGTGTTGTAGACAAACATTTATTGGACGAAACAGCACGAATAGTAGTTCCCAGTGATTATATACTGGGTACAAATAATAATACATAAATATTATTATATGGGGAACTTCCGAGGCGATAATAGGGAATAATAGAACAAAGAAGTATGTGTTAGCACTCGGAAAAATTGACAGACAAACAACAATAGAAAAAAACGAAGAACAATATATGGTCCGAAGTGGGATCGAACCCGTACTCAGTGGCACCGCGCCTTGCCACGAGAAGCCGAACGCTTGGCACACTACCACGCAGCCAACTAAAAAATTGGCTATTGCAGTAGTGTCTTACACGAAGTTCCCCATATAATAATATTTATGTATTATTATTTGTACCCAGTATATAATCACTGGGAACTACTATTCGTGCTGTTTCGTCCAATAAATGTTTGTCTACAACACAAGTATTCAGCCCTACTGGGAGATACTTGCATTAATAGGAAAGTACAAATATACAATTTATTTCCGGTCTGTGATCGTTACCCTATGCTATAGTCATTGAGAACGTCATCGTGTAAGACACTACTGCAATAGCCAATTTTTTAGTTGGCTGCGTGGTAGTGTGCCAAGCGTTCGGCTTCTCGTGGCAAGGCGCGGTGCCACTGAGTACGGGTTCGATCCCACTTCGGACCATATATTGTTCTTCGTTTTTTTCTATTGTTGTTTGTCTGTCAATTTTTCCGAGTGCTAACACATACTTCTTTGTTCTATTATTCCCTATTATCGCCTCGGAAGTTCCCCATATAATAATATTTATGTATTATTATTTGTACCCAGTATATAATCACTGGGAACTACTATTCATGCTGTTTCGTCCAATAAATGTTTGTCTACAACACAAGTATTCAGCCCTACTGGGAGATACTTGCATTAATAGGAAAGTACAAATATACAATTTATTTCCGGTCTGTGATCGTTACCCTATGCTATAGTCATTGAGAACGTCATCGTGTAAGACACTACTGCAATAGCCATTTTTTAGTTGGCTGCGTGGTAGTGTGCCAAGCGTTCGGCTTCTCGTGGCAAGGCGCGGTGCCACTGAGTACGGGTTCGATCCCACTTCGGACCATATATTGTTCTTCGTTTTTTTCTATTGTTGTTTGTCTGTCAATTTTTCCGAGTGCTAACACATACTTCTTTGTTCTATTATCCCCTTCAATAAAGTATCTAGCATCTCATTGGCTTGATAAAAAGGTGCTTTCAAGCAATGATAACAGCTTAAGGTGGACATATACTGTGCTGAGATCAAGGTTTCATTTTTTGGTGGGAGTTCTATCTAGCTATCTATTGACCTTTCGAGCCGTAGCTGGCCCATAGGGCATAGACCCGGATACTCTTTCTCTTATCTAAATTTTTATTCTAGCAGTTTTCAACCCTTGTAAAGATCTTTTATCAAATCTCGCCATTTGTCTCTGTTCTGTGCAAGCAACTCTATCTCATTGAGAGAGCCGATTCCTGCTTCTCTTGTCTCTCTGATCAATGTAAGTTCTACACTTACTTTTAGTTTTTAATCATTCATTCATAAATTCTTTCACAAAAGTCATAGTGATCACTTGCTCTCTTATTCAATATGCAACCATGTTGTGCACCAAGTTTTATTTCATATCATTCAAGAAATCACACATAGTAACTTTGATAGTGTTACACACTAATATTTTCCATGACTATACAATTAATATGAGTGCTACGGTAGCACAGTGGTTTGTAAACTGGACTACAAAGGACAAGAGGTCAGGTTCGATCCTGATTAATAGCTTCTGGGTTCACCCAGCCTTAAATGGGTACCAGATTTTCTTCTGAGGAAGTAAAGCGGCACAAGTGTAATACCGACCACATTACCCCAAAAATCATGTGTCGAAGGTCTGTATAAATTATTGTCACTAACACCATATTCCCTTCCCTATATGCCACTTTGCGTGATGGAGCTCTTAATTTTTTTTTTTTTTTTTTACATAATTAATATAATTTCTGCTTGTTTTGTTTGTTATGTTAAATTAAGATCATTAGCACAACACTTCAGACACACCCATAGGTGCTGTGATCTTCTCAAAACGTTCGTCAGCACACAGCAACTAATTGTGCCAGTTCGGTGTTGGTTGACAAATCCTCTCATTCGTCCAGAATATCGTTCTGTTCTGGTAAAAATGGTTTTTGCTCCTAGTTCACACAGTCTAGGCAGCCATGTTTTTGTACTTATGTCAAAACCCTGTGTTCTACCCATCTCTTGTAGATTGTTAATGATGTCTGTCTAATTCATTGACCAGCCATCTCTCATAGATTGTTAATTATGTCTGTCTTATTCATTGACCAGCCATCTCTCATAGATTGTTAATGATATCTGTCCCATTCATTGACTACCCATCTCTTGTAGATTGTTAATGATATCTATCCCATTTATTGATAACCCATCTCTTGTAGATTGTTAATGATATCTGTCCCATTAATTGACCACCCATCTCTCATAGATTGTTAATGATATCTGTCCCATTAATTGACCACCCATCTCTCATAGATTGTTAATGATATCTGTCCCATTCATTGACCACCCATCTCTCGTAGATTGTTAATGATATCTGTCTAATTCATTGACCACCCATCTCTTGTCAATTGTTAATGATATCTGTCTAATTCATTGACCTCCCATATCTCATAGATCGTTAATGGTATCTGTCTAATTCATTGACCACCCATCAACTAATATTGCCAAACCAGCCAGTCTGTTTGCTCTGTTGTTGCCCCTTTTTGTATTTTTGTCTGCAGCCTTGTCCTCTAATACGTAGTTTACTTCTGCATTATGTCAAAATCTTAGTCTGTATAGTGTATGAATCTTAATCTGTATACTATATCAATCTTAGTCTGTATAGTATATGAATCTTAATCTGTATACTATATCAATTTTAGTCTGTATACTATATCAATCTTAGTCTGTATAGTGTATCAATCTTAGTCTGTATAGCGCATCAATCTTAGTCTGTATAGCGCATCAATCTTTGTCTGTTTCGTATATCAATCTTAGTCTGTATACTATATCAATTTTACTCTGTATAGCGCATCAATCTTTGTCTGTATATTATATCAATCTTTGTCTGTATATTATATCAATCTTTGTCTGTATAGTATATCAATCTTTGTCTGTATAGTATATCAATCTTTGTCTGTATAGTATATCAATCTTTGTCTGTATAGTATATCAATCTTTGTCTGTATAGTATATCAATCTTTGTCTGTATAGTATATCAATCTTTGTCTGTATAGTATATCAATCTTTGTCTGTATAGTATATCAATCTTTGTCTGTATAGTATATCAATCTTTGTCTGTATAGTATATCAATCTTAATCTTTTGGAACATAACTTTATTTACTTTCCTTATATAACTACTCAACAATCTATTTTTAAGATGGAGAACATTGGCCGTGATGTTTTAATAAAACAGTTGAGAGATCGTTTAAATGGAGACAAAGTCAAGCTATGGTTACCACCATACACAAAAGAGAACAAAGAAAAGGGACATATACCAGAGGTAGTGTGTTTATATGCATGTACTTGTGCAGTGTGTGTGTGTTATATTCGATTTTTAAATCACTAACATACAAAAACCATCTTAAAATCAGTTTTAAAATGAAGTAATTTTGTTGTTGTTGTTGCGATGGCCAGCTTTTACCTCTGACGATGTCCCTAGAGACAAGGAACTGAATTTTGCATGTTAATCTGTTTTTCCCAGGCAGCCATGTGCAAAAGGGTCCATCACCGCCAAATCAAAAAGATAGTTTGCCCATGCAATGAGAATGGAACAGTTGGAATGTATTGTGACAACTGGGAAAGTTGAGAGATGAAGAGATAGAGGGAAGCAAAGAGAAAAGATACAAGACAGCTTAAGAGAATTGCTCGGCAGAAGGTCAACAACAGAAATGATAAATAACTCTTGAGATCATGAGTTATGGAGAATCATGATCACCTATGCCAGCAGGCACAGTACTTGATAAGTGAATGTGTTACTGGGGTCTGGTAGTAATTTTCAGCTACAGTGTCAAATAATGGAATATATATTTGTGACTTTGATTTAAGAAAATAACAATATTCATGTATACTTTTTAGGAGTTGATCACGCAGTACAGCCTTGCTCTTGGATTCTCCAATGAAGAAATTGTAGATGGGTTAGAGGAGCTAAGAGTTCATGCTTTGAACAAGCTTGAAGAGAGGGATAAGTTCAGGAAGCGGGGAATAGCAACACTGCGAATCAAGCTGACTGGTCATTTGCCTGCTGAGGTACTTCATTATCTTTATTCAACCACATTTAGAACACATCATCAACAAACTCTTTCCATTTGTTCTTCTTGAGTTATTTGTTCTATGTTCATTTTTTCAATGCCATATTTTGCCCGTTTAAATTGAACTATTTGTTGCTTGTATTTCTTCATCTGTAGAAATGTGGTTTTACAGAAGAATGTTGAAAGTACCATGGACAGCTAAGAAGAGTAATGTAGATGTTCTGAGAGAGGTCAAAGCAAAAAGAGAGCTAATTTCCAATATTAGGAAGAAACAATCATCATTTTTTGGCCATGTAATAAGAAGAGAACAACTGGAATATATTGTAACAACTGGGAAAATTGAGGGACGAAGAGATAGAGGGAAGCAAAGAGAAAAAATACCAGACAGCTTAAGAGAATGGCTTGGCAGAAGGTCAACAACAGAAATGATAAATAGCTGCTGAGATCGAAAGTTGTGGAGAGACAGGATCACCTACGCCAGTAGGCCCGGTACTTGATGATGATGATTTCTTCATCTTTATTTAGTAATTAAAAATGTATTTTATTTTATCATTTTGTCTCACAAAATGTAGCGCCTATTATGTCTTACCTGCCTCATTTCTTTTTTGTAATGGCTTCTAAAAATAAGTCTTTTAACTTTCTATCATTTTTCTCTTGGGCCGAAAGTGGCACAAAGGACAGAGGTCATAGTTCTCCACAATTAATGATTTGCTTCTAGTTCTTGCATGTCTTGGTTTTTTCTTAGTCCTATGGTTGAGCTTTCCCTAGTGATTGTTCTGCTTAGTGTTTCACCCGATCTTCGTTGTTTCATTTTATCAGATCGTTTCTACATGAATGCCTGATGGGGTTGTCTTTCTTACTTCATTCTTAGCACATAACTGGTGTATTTCCAGAGCCTCTTCTTATAAAAGTTGACACACATCAGGACTGACACTATGGTTATGGTTATTTGGTTATGGAAGGCCCCGTTATCACTGCAAACGAATTAAAATCCATAATTGCTCAACCGCCCGTGCCAGCGTAATCATCCGAATTAATATCTCATCTCCCAAACAAAGAAAGGTAACTGTATTCCCCATCATTACAGTCTCAGCACACGCCAAAAGACATAAGGTGAAACCGTGCAGAAAGTGAACACAGCCAACTGTTCCCTGTCATATGATATCATCATTCATCGTAAACAATTGGAATATCGAAACACAATCCAGATGAAACACAGTTCATGATGTGCACAGAGCACTAAACTCAGTAGCTCCGGCAGCAAGCTGGACTTTGTGAACATGATGAAACCGCAACAATGAACACTTTTCAGACTGAACCTCAATTGTTTCTGCCACCTATCCGCCATATTGACTGATATACCAATGATGACGTATATTGTAATCAACACAGAACACACTACTGCGCACACTGTAGAGGATCTCAGATCACATGCACGTAATCCACTTCACCAGCGAAGATCCCAACAGTGGAACTTCCTATCTACACACTTATCTGCACTGGAAAGATAGAATTAACCATCTTTCCGGCAAAAAACAGTGAACGTTGATGCAAACATGACAGCGCCATCTTGAAACTGGAAGTCCATTCTTCTTCTTCTACCTTTCAGCTCCCTGTGGAGCACAGGTCTTCAACAAACACTTTCAGCTCCCTGTGGAGCACAGGTCTTCAACAAACACTTTCAGCTCCCTGTGGAGCATAGGTCTTCAACAAACACTTTCAGTTCCCTGTGGAGTATAGGTCTTCAACAAACACTTTCCAAGTCGTTCTGTTTCTTGCGATTCTTTTAAGATCATTCCATGTCTTCCCCATCATCTTCATCTCTGCTTATGTCTGTTTTCTCCAAGAATTTCTTGGTCTTCCTCTTTGTCTTTTCCCCTGGTGATTCCAAAAAAGGGCCTGCTGTGTAATACTCTCAGTTGGCTTCCGTAGTGTCTGTCCTATCCAGCGCCATCATCTTCGCTGTATCTCTTTATCCACTGATATTTGACTGGTACATTTCCATAATTCTATGTTAGTGATTTTGTCCTGCCATTTCCATCCTTTTATTCTGCGTAAGCATCCATTAAGGGAGCTGTGATAGCTCAGTGGTTAGTGAACTTGACTACAAAGGACAAGAGGTAGGGTTCGATCCCAACCGACGGCTTCTGGGTTCACCCAACCTTTAATGGGTACCTGATTTTTTTTCAGGGAAAGTGAAGCGGCATGGGCGTAATACTGACCACATTACTCCAAAAATCATGTGCCGAAGGTCCGTAAAATATATGGTCACTAACATGTATTAGACAACAAAGTGAAAAGTTCAGCAAGAAGAGATACAAGAGCTTATATAGACAATTTGGCAGAGAAAGCAGAGACAGCTGCAATTACAGGAGACAGCAGAACTCTTTATACTGTACAAAAGATGCTGACAAACGTCTATTCATCCAGTGGAACACCAATTCTAGACAAATCTGGATTAATGCTAACAACAAGCGCAGACATAAAAGCCCGTTGAGCGGAACACTTCAAAGAAATTCTTAATCGTCCACTATCCCACAGTTTAATAGATTTTGAAGCTGAAACACCAACAGCAGAATTAGATGTAAATTTAGATGACTTCACCTTGAGTGAAATAGAAACCACCTTAAAGCTTATTACCAATAACAAGGCTGCTGGAGAGGATAAGTTAACAGCTGAGATCCTCAAGGCAATTGATAGCCATAATCTAATACAACTCCAAAAAATGTTCAACATCATTTGGAAAACAGAGAAGATGCCTCATAAATGGAAAAAAGGAATCATTGTTAAGATTCCAAAAAAGGGCAATCTTAGAGATTGTAACAACTAGAGAGGCGTGACACTTTTGTCAGTTGCCTCAAAGTTATTCTGCAAAATCATCCTAAATAGAATAAAGGATTCAATAGATACAGTAATGCGTGAAGAACAGGCTGGGTTTAGAAAAGGGAGAAGCTGCCTTGACCACATTTTCACTCTACGACTTATACAAAAACCTTTTGTATTTAACTTCATTGACTTCAAAAAAGCATTTGATAGTATTCATAGAGATTCTTTGTGGAAAATTCTGAAGCAATATGGCTTACCATCTAAAATCATAAATATTATCAAAGACATGTATGATGGTTACACATGTGCAGTTCGATCAGAGGAAGGACTGAGCGAATGTTTCCCAATAGCAACTGGGGTTAAACAAGGATGTATTTTATTGCCCTTGTTATTTGGAATTGTTATGGACTTCATAATGAAGAAATGCTGCACTGGTAATAAAGGCATCGAATGGATACAAGGAGACCATTTGGAGGATCTCGACTTTGCTGATGACATAGTTCTCATCAGCAGTCAGATAAAAATGATGCAGGAAAACACAAATGAACTATCATCAATAGCCAGCAAAATTGAGCTTGAGATCAATCATGAAAAGACTAAAGTCATGAACAGTTTAATTCCAACAGATGACAAAATATACATGGAAAATAAACCAGTAGAATTGATCGAGAAGGGGATACAAGTAAAGAAATTAGAATCAGAATAGCTAAAGCAGCAATGTCTTTCAGAAGCCTTGAAAAGTTGTGGAAATCAAAACTCATCAGCACAAACACAAAACTTAGGCTATTCAAATCAAATGTACTATCAACCCTTACGTATGCGCGTGAAAGCTGGAAAACAACAAGAGATATAGAAACAAAGTTAAACGCATTCGAAAATAAATGTCTAAGGAAAATACTTGGTATAGCATGGAACGAATTCAAAACAAACGAGGAAATTAGAGAAATCACCAATCAACCACTAATATCTTCAGTAATAAAGAAAAGACGATGGTCATATGTTGGACATGTGATAAGAAGAGATAATAACCGAATAGCAAAGCAGGCCCTCATATGGGAAACAACAGGTAAGAGAAAAAAGAGGAAGACCCAGGGAGACACTGAGAAGAACATTGATGAGAGAAGCAAGAGCAGCAGGATTCGGCTCCCTCAATGAGATAGAGCTGCTTGCACAGAACAGAGACAAATGGCGAGATTTGATAAAAATATCTTTAAAAGAAAACTGCTAGAACAAAAATTCAGATATGAGAAGATGTACCTTGGTCTACGCCCTATGGGCCGGCTACAGCTCGAAAGGTCAATAGATAGATGTTTCACAGCCATATAATAGGACTGACTAAACATGGAAGAACATTGACACTATACAAGTTGAGGAACTCTTTCTCACTTTTATTGACATAGACTTGTTGTACAAGATGTTTTTCATTTTCTGAAGTATGAATATGTCAAGGGACATTCATTTTTTTTTCCCACAGTTCTCTTCCAGAAAACCGTTTCCTCTTGAATGCAGTTTGGACATCACAGGAGCTGATCTGAAGGTTCTTATAGGTGCCCAGCGAGATGTCCCAGATTCACTCCTCAAGCTTATTTGTCAAGGAAGAGTCGTTAATGAAAAAGTGCCTCTCATTCAACAGGGAATAGCTGTAAGTGTTGTACACATTTTTTCCTAGAAGTAAGTAAAATGTAAAGAGTTTCATCATGCCATGTGGCGCATAGGGAATGTGATGTTCTTTCATTCATTTATTTGGAGGACTGGTTGGTCTTGAGACGATGTTCGCCTCAAAACAGAGAGGTTGTGGGTTCGTTGTCGAAGACCTGTGCCCTTCCCACATCTTGGGGGAATTGATGATGTCCGCCCGATCCATTGGTTGACCGTCTTCAATAACATCGTAGCTAGCCAACCTGTACGCTCATCATTTCCCCATACTCTCGTATGTCCAGGGATGTAGACAAAGATGACCTTACATATCTTTGGCTTCTGCAATGACTCTATGACTTTACCCATTGCATGCGTACAGGGCCCGCCTCCACTTTTTTTTTTATCATGCTCATCGAATCACTCAGTATACATGCGTGGGTGTAGTCTTGTGACTCTAACCAGATGAATGCCCAGGTCACTGCCATCACCTCAATCGTCATGCTACTTGTAGTCACAATGTATGCACCACTGTCTTCCTTGACTATTCTGCCTGCTGAGCAAATGCCCGTGCACTCCTTTTTGTGTTGTATTACAGTATTACAGATCCATCTGTATAGATGACATACTCTGAAACCAAAGAAGGAAATATAATGTTGAGTATAGAGTTCCAATATACTGAGTGCGCCACGCTCAATTTGATTAGTGTGAACGCCATCAAACCATATTCTTTTTACATGTCTTGTATCATCTTGGTATTTTTAAAAAATCTAATACCATGTTCAATTATCTAAACATTCATATATAATATGTTATATGTTAGATAAATATAAATATGTAGATTGATTCTTAAAACCATGACAAATTTTGTCTCTGAAATCTCTTCCCAGTGTCGATAAAAAGCTTCCGTACGGAAAGAGTTCAGTAAAGAAAGGAACAATATAAATAGTCTTTGATGAAACAAACATGGAAATATCATCATCATTGAGTGCCGTCTCCGCATCAAAGGTTGGCTACCATGGAGCGCCATTCCACTCTGTCTCTTGCTTTGATGGTGCAGATTGTCATATGTTGACTTGTCCATCTTTTGATGTTACTCGTCCATATTAGTCTTGGCTTGCCTCTTTTACCTTGTATTTTCCCTTCGAATATTACTTTTAGATTGTTGTGTCTTTTAACATGCCCTAAAAATTTCATTTGTCTTCTAATTGTGTTTAGTAGTTCTCTTTTCATTTTTAGTTGATTTAAAACTTCATCGTTTCCATCCAATTCTACCTATTCTTCTATAAATCCACATTTCAAAGGCTTCAATTTTCTGTTCTGTTTTCTGGTCTAATGTCCATGTTTCTGCACCATACGGGAATATTGAGAAGATGTAACATTTTGCTATTCTTAGTTTTAGCCCTGGTTTTATTTGTTTTGATGTTAGTATATTTTTCATGGCATTAGATTTACTTTTTGCCATATCATTTTTGCTATTGGAAATATAATGTTAAATATAGAAAGGACCAATATAGAAAGGACCAATATAGATAGTCTGATGAAACAAACAAGGGAATATATTATACTTTTTTAAAATGCTTTTCAGAGTGGCTCTGATGTTATGGCTATGGTGATGTCTGCATCTGATGTAAAAATGGTTGAGAAAGAAGCTGAGGCGATGCAGGTGCAACAAGCGCGCCATGCTGCTGAACTACTATCATCTAGAGAAGAAGGTGATTGTTCCTCTGCATTTTCCTCTTCTCATTCTTCTTTTCTTAAAGTATAACCATTAGTCTGTTACATCTTCTTCCCTTCTTATTCTATTCTCTCTCTCACTCACTCACGCTCTCTCTCTCTTTCACACACTCACTCTCTCACTCACTCATGTTCTCTCTCTCTTTCTCACACTCACTCTCACTTTTTCTCTCTCTCTCATACACTCTCTCACTCACACATTCCCTCTCACTCTCTCTCGCTCACACATTCCCTCTCACTCTCTTTCACTCACTCTTGCGGTGTCCGGTTAGCGCAATCGATAGGCGGTTGGCGTACCACGGCAACAGCCGGGGTTCGTACCCTGGCGAGGACACCTGGGTTTTACTAATTCCCTAAAAATTAGTACCTCTGAAGTCGGAGTAAATCTGCCTGCATGGCGAGGGGCATCCTGTAATGGGATAAAACAGACTTTACACGCAAAATTCAGTCCCACAAAATTGAGTGGGTGGGACTTCGTCAAAGGTCAAAGCTGACGAAAGCGAACGAACTCACTCTTGCTCTCTCACTCACTCTCTCACACATTCCCTCTCACTCTCACATTCCCTCTCACTCTCTCTCTCACATTCCCTCTCACTCTTTCTTTCACTCACTCTCTCACACATTCCCTCTCACTTTCTCTTTCACTCACTCTTGTTCTCTCATGCTCTCTCACACATTCCCTCTCACTCTCTCTTTCACTCACTCTTGCTCTCTCACACATTCCCTCTCACTCTCTCTTTCACCCACTCTTGCTCTCTCACACATTCCCTCTCACTCTCTCTTTCACTCACTCTTGCTCTCTCACGCACTCTCACACATTCCCTCTCAAACTCTCTTTCACTCACTCTCTCTCTCACACACACACTCACTCTGTCTCACACACACACTGAGAAGTCTCTTATGACCATCACCGGTACCATAAAAGAACATGGCGATATCACTATTCTTGAGCTGACGAACACCTTCTTTGAACAAGTTATATTGACATCTAAAGGTGTATCTATCTCTATCTATTGTCCGTTTGAGCCGAAGACGGCACGTAGGGCAGAACCCCAATCTCAAAAACAGAAACCTTGCATGCCAAAATGGCACATATTGCAGAGATCACTGCTTCTAAAATCTATGGCTCTGTTTCCATAACAATACTTTTTTACAATGACAGCTTATCAAGCCATCAATCAATCTCCTTAGTTGCCTCTTACGACATGCCTGAAAGGTCACAGTGTTACTATTCTTTACTTCCCTCATAATGAGCTCGTGGTAACACACAGGTCTGAACTTCCATTACTTGCTATAAAACCGAACCTTAATTTAACCACCCATTTTCACTGGCTTAGCGGAAGATATCACTATTCTTGAGCTGATGAACGCCTTCTTTGCACATATTATATTGACATCTAAAGGTGTATGCAGAAGAATATTCTTCTCTATTTTATGGGATCAGTTTCAATGCATCTGGGACAGCCTCATATCCACCAATCCCATCCATGTATATCTCGAAGCTGACTGTTTCTATCAGGTGTTGATTGCAGATACATCTGCTTTCCCCACTGAGCACTCTGGATGAACCAAACCCTATTTTTTCACTTTTAGGCTCATCTTCTTCTTTTTTCCTTCCTCATCTGCCTTTCAGCATTGAGGGGAGATACAATTGGCCGTCTTTTGCTCTTTTGTTCGCCTCTGCTGCTGTTATGTTTCCTAGTGCTTCTAATATTCCATCGATCCATCTTTTTCATGGTCGACCCTTGGGTCTGGTGTTCTCACACCGTTTGTTGAATGCTCGTTGTGTTGAGTTTTGATCTTTTTGCCTTGTCACATGGCCAAACTATTTTATCTGTTGTTTCCTTATATATTCTATGGTGGGGGCTATTCCTAGCTTTTTTCTCAGTTCTTCATTTCTGATCTTATCTCTCAGACTGTTTCCTGTTATTCATCTAACACATTTAATCTCAATATAGGTTATTTTTCTTATTGTTCTTGCATCTAGGGTCCAGGTCTGGCATTGGTAGCACAACGTTGGGATGAAGATTGTATTGTATAGTGCTTGTTTTGCCTCCAGAGTTATTTCCTTGTTGGACAATAGTGGTGATAACTGTCCAATGATTTGGCAAGCTTTGTTGCATCTTGATTCTATCTCTGCTGTTTGAGAATTATCATTTGTCATTAGACTTCCTAGGTATTTGAATTCCTCTACTTGTTTTAGTTTCCTGCCTTCTATAGTTATGTTGATGTTCTGTTTATTTTTGGCGACATTCATGACTTCTGTTTTGTTGATGTTGATTTTCATGTTGTATTTTGTACCTGGGGAGCCGCGATAGCTCAGTGGTTAGTGAACTGGACTACAAAGGACAAGGGGTAGGGTTCGATCCCAACTGACGGCTTCCGGGTTCACCCAACCTGAAATGGGTACCGGAATTTTTTCTGGGAAAGTAAAGAGCACGGGCTTAATACCGACCACATTACCCCAAAAATCATGTGTTGAAGGTCTATAAAATATAGGGTCACTAACACCATATTTCCCTATATGCTACTTGGCGTGACGTGGGTACTTTACTACATACTATTTTGTACCTGAGCTGTTGAGTCTATTTAAGTGTTCTTATAGGTCTTCTATTGTTTCATGTATTAGTGCCTGGTCATCTGCAAAATAAAAGCTCGTTAATCTCCTCTGTCTCTGATGGGTTGGCTAGCTTGCATATATAGTCCATGTATGTAATAAACAGTAGGGGGGGAATAGTACGCACCCCTGTCTTACACCTGATCTAACTTCGAAGTGGTCTGTGTAGCCTGCTGCTGTTGACGTAGAGAATTTTAATTAGGTTGGTTAGATGTTGGCTTACTCCATATGTTGTTAGTATCTTCCATCTCATCGGTCTCTCAATATATACATCCTTGTCCAACCCACACATCCTTGTCCAACCTACACATCCTTGTCTAACCCATCCTATTTCTCCTCTCTTAAGAAATTAAGAACACACTTGGCGATGTTCTCTTTGTTTTCCTTATTTGACATTAAGTGTGAAGAAGAAAAAGTGCTTGTTGTTTCACTCTTTGGTTGGTCTTTTGTTCTTTTACATTTTCAAGTGATTCTAGTTTTCTTTGTCCATCTTTTTCATCTATGTAACAAGTCATTGTCATTGTTTCTTTTGTGATCTACTCAGTTGGCCAATCATCCTTGTTGGAGAGCACTCTATTTTGCTTCTAATATGTTCAACTCTATCTAATTTGTGAGTGTGTCAAGCTAAGAAGAGTAATGAAAATGTTCTGAAAGAGGCCAAAGCAAAAAGAGAGCTAATTTCCAATATTAGGAAGAAACAATCATCATTTTTTGGCCATGTAATGAGAAGAGAACAGTTGGAACATATTGCAACAACTGAGAAAATTGAGGAACGAAAATATAGAGGAAAGCAAAGAGAAAAAATACCAGACAGCTTAAGAGATTGACTTGGCAGGAGGTCAACAACAGAAATGATAAATAACTGTCGAGATCGAAAATCGTGGAGAGACATGATCACCTACGCCAGGAGGCCCGGTACTTGATGATGATGTTCAACTCTGTTAGCCCATAATCCTTATTACGTAAGTCTTTATTAAAATCTGTTTTGCCCAGTGATTATCTTCTCCTTCTTTCCTCTCCCGTGTCTTTCAACATCAAGAAAAGAGATAGTTGTGTTTATTTTGTTTTTTGCTTTGCCTCGTCTGTCATCATGTTTTTGAGTGCTTTTAGTTGTCCATCTTTATGATTCTTGATTTTGAAAACATTTTCCTTTGCAGATGATGAGGATTTTGATATACAAATTGCGGACCAGAATGGCAGATCTTTACAGTTACCAAAAGAAGAAAAGCGGGTATGTGGCACTTAATTGTTGTACTTGGTAGCACTGACATATTGTATGCATAGTAAATTATGTTTTGTGTGTGGTAAAGTATATTTTGTGTGTGGTAAAGTATATTTTGTGTGTATGGTAAATTGTATTTTGTGTAATTGTATTTGTGTGTGTGGTAAGTTGTATTTTGTGTGTGTGTATGGTAAATTGCATTTTGTGTGTGTGGTAAATTGTATTTTATGTGTGTGTGTGTGTGTGTGTGTGGTAAATTGTATTTTGTGTGTGTGTGGTAAATTATATTTTGTGTGTGTGGTAAATTGTATTTTGTGTGTGTGGTAAATTATATTTTGTGTGTGTGTGGTAAATTGTATTTTGTGTGTGTGGTAAATTATATTTTGTGTGCATGTGGTAAATTGTATTTTGTGTGTGTGGTAAATTGTATTTTGTGTGTGTGGTAAATTGTATTTTGTGTGTGTGGTAAATTGTATTTTGTGTGTGTGTGTGTGTGTGTAGTAAATTGTATTTTGCGTGTGTGGTAAATTGCATATTGTGTGTGTGTGTGGTAAGTTGTATTTTGTGTGTGTGGTAAATTGCATTTTGCATGTGTGTCTTCTTCTTCTTCTTCTTTCCTTCCTCATCTGCCTTTCAGCGTCGAAGGGAGATATAATTTGCGGTCTTTTGCTCTTCTGTTCGCCTCTGCTGCTGTTATGTGCTTCTAATATTCCATCGACCCATCTTTTTTGTGGTCGACCCTTGGGTCTGGTGTTCTCACAACGTTTGTTGAAGGCTCGTTGTGTTGTGTTTTGTTCTTTCTGCCTTGTCACGTGGCCAAACCATTTTATTTGTTGTTTCCTTATATATTCTATGGTGGGGACTATTCCTAGCTTTTTTCTCAGTTCTTCATTTCTGATCTTATCTCTCAGACTGTTTCCTGTCATTCATCTAACACATTTCATCTCTGTAGATGTTATTTTTCTTATTGTTCTTGCATCTAGGGTCCAGGTGCATGTGTGTGTGTGTGTGGTAAATTGTATTATGTGTGTGTGTTTGTGGTAAAATGTATTTTGTGTGTGTGTGGTAAGTTATATTTTGTGTATTTTGTTTTAAAAGAGTGCCCTTTCCATCTTGTGGGGTATGAATAATATGATCCTAGAGCCAAATGGGAACTAAAGGGTAAAAGAAATAGAGACGGACATAAATAATTGCTAATGAGAACACTAATATATTTTCCTGACCAACACAACTTTAAGGTTTTATCTACTTTCTGAAAATGGGTACCTAAAAAAAAAAGTAAAGTGCCCCATCACGCCAAGTGACGTAAAGGGAATATGGTGTTAGTGACCATTATTTTTTATAGATCTTCGACATGTGATTTTTTGGGGTAACGTGGTCAGTATTATGCCCGTGCCGCTTTATTTTCCCAGAAAAATCAGGTACCCATTAAGGCTGGGTCAGCCTGGAAGAACCCTACCTCTTGTCCTTTGTAGTCCAGTTCACTAACCACTGAGCTATCGCGGCTCCCACTTTTTAACTTTAACATCCCACTTATGTTGCAGGCACTTACCATGGCCATGACCTTACATGAAAAGGGCCGTGCAAGTTTGAAAAACAAGGAGGTTTCTCTGGCACTACCTTTGTTCCTTGAAGCAGATGCTGAATTTAGGTAATATTAAACTTCTTTCAGTCAATCTACCACTAAAATCTTTCATAATCAGGAAAAGACGATGGTCATATGTTGGATATGTGATGAGGAGAGATAATAACCGAATAACAAAGCAAGCCCTCATGTGGGAAACAACAGATGCTGAATTTAGGTAATATTAAACTTCTTTCAGTCAATCTACCACTAAAATCTTTCATAATCAGGAAAAGACGATGGTCATATGTTGGATATGTGATGAGGAGAGATAATAACCGAATAACAAAGCAAGCCCTCATGTGGGAAACAACAGATGCTGAATTTAGGTAATATTAAACTTCTTTCAGTCAATCTACCACTAAAATCTTTCATAATCAAGAAAAGACGATGGTCATATGTTGGATATGTGATGAGGAGAGATAATAACCGAATAACAAAGCAAGCCCTCATGTGGGAAACAACAGATGCTGAATTTAGGTAATATTAAACTTCTTTCAGTCAATCTACCACTAAAATCTTTCATAATCAGGAAAAGACGATGGTCATATGTTGGATATGTGATGAGGAGAGATAATAACCGAATAACAAAGCAAGCCCTCATATGGGAAACAACAGATGCTGAATTTAGGTAATATTAAACTTCTTTCAGTCAATCTACCACTAAAATCTTTCATAATCAAGAAAAGATGATGGTCATATGTTGGATATGTGATGAGGAGAGATAATAACCGAATAACAAAGCAAGCCCTCATGTGGGAAACAACAGATGCTGAATTTAGGTAATATTAAACTTCTTTCAGTCAATCTACCACTAAAATCTTTCATAATCAAGAAAAGATGATGGTCATATGTTGGATATGTGATGAGGAGAGATAATAACCGAATAACAAAGCAAGCCCTCATGTGGGAAACAACAGATGCTGAATTTAGGTAATATTAAACTTCTTTCAGTCAATCTACCACTAAAATCTTTCATAATCAGGAAAAGACGATGGTCATATGTTGGATATGTGATGAGGAGAGATAATAACCGAATAACAAAGCAAGCCCTCATATGGGAAACAACAGATGCTGAATTTAGGTAATATTAAACTTCTTTCAGTCAATCTACCACTAAAATCTTTCATAATCAAGAAAAGATGATGGTCATATGTTGGATATGTGATGAGGAGAGATAATAACCGAATAACAAAGCAAGCCCTCGTGTGGGAAACAACAGATGCTGAATTTAGGTAATATTAAACTTCTTTCAGTCAATCTACCACTAAAATCTTTCATAATCAAGAAAAGATGATGGTCATATGTTGGATATGTGATGAGGAGAGATAATAACCGAATAACAAAGCAAGCCTTCATGTGGGAAACAACAGATGCTGAATTTAGGTAATATTAAACTTCTTTCAGTCAATCTACCACTAAAATCTTTCATAATCAGGAAAAGACGATGGTCATATGTTGGATATGTGATGAGGAGAGATAATAACCGAATAACAAAGCAAGCCCTCATATGGGAAACAACAGATGCTGAATTTAGGTAATATTAAACTTCTTTCAGTCAATCTACCACTAAAATCTTTCATAATCAAGAAAAGATGATGGTCATATGTTGGATATGTGATGAGGAGAGATAATAACCGAATAACAAAGCAAGCCCTCATGTGGGAAACAACAGATGCTGAATTTAGGTAATATTAAACTTCTTTCAGTCAATCTACCACTAAAATCTTTCATAATCAGGAAAAGACGATGGTCATATGTTGGATATGTGATGAGGAGAGATAATAACCGAATAACAAAGCAAGCCCTCATATGGGAAACAACAGATGCTGAATTTAGGTAATATTAAACTTCTTTCAGTCAATCTACCACTAAAATCTTTCATAATCAAGAAAAGATGATGGTCATATGTTGGATATGTGATGAGGAGAGATAATAACCGAATAACAAAGCAAGCCCTCGTGTGGGAAACAACAGATGCTGAATTTAGGTAATATTAAACTTCTTTCAGTCAATCTACCACTAAAATCTTTCATAATCAAGAAAAGATGATGGTCATATGTTGGATATGTGATGAGGAGAGATAATAACCGAATAACAAAGCAAGCCTTCATGTGGGAAACAACAGATGCTGAATTTAGGTAATATTAAACTTCTTTCAGTCAATCTACCACTAAAATCTTTCATAATCAAGAAAAGATGATGGTCATATGTTGGATATGTGATGAGGAGAGATAATAACCGAATAACAAAGCAAGCCTTCATGTGGGAAACAACAGATGCTGAATTTAGGTAATATTAAACTTCTTTCAGTCAATCTACCACTAAAATCTTTCATAATCAGGAAAAGACGATGGTCATATGTTGGATATGTGATGAGGAGAGATAATAACCGAATAACAAAGCAAGCCCTCATATGGAAACAACAGATGCTGAATTTAGGTAATATTAAACTTCTTTCAGTCAATCTACCACTAAAATCTTTCATAATCAAGAAAAGATGATGGTCATATGTTGGATATGTGATGAGGAGAGATAATAACCGAATAACAAAGCAAGCCCTCATGTGGGAAACAACAGATGCTGAATTTAGGTAATATTAAACTTCTTTCAGTCAATCTACCACTAAAATCTTTCATAATCAAGAAAAGATGATGGTCATATGTTGAACATGTGATGAGGAGAGATAATAACCGAATAACAAAGCAAGCCCTCATGTGGGAAACAACAGATTCTACTCCAGCTCGCCGAAAACAGAATGTGTCAGCCACGGGTGCACAAGTTATGTTGCACTTGTAGTCTTTGCTGCACAAGTTATGTTGCACTCATAGTCTTTGGTGCACAAGTTATGTTGCACTTGTAGTCTTTGCTGCACAAGTTATGTTGCACTTGTAGTCTTTGCTGCACAAGTTATGTTGCACTTGTAGTCTTTGCTGCACAAGTTATTTTGCACTTGTAGTCTTTGCTGCACAAGTTATTTTGCACTTGTAGTCTTTGGTGCACAAGTTATTTTGCACTTGTAGTCTTAGCTGCATCTGTTTTCAGCATTCTTTTTCTTGAAACTCCTTTCTACTCTTCATTTTCCATGTTGCGAGAATACCAGACTCAAGGGCTGCCCACGAAAAAGATGCGTTTATGGAATATTGGAAACACTAGGAAACATAACAGCAGCACAGAAGAGCAAAAGATTGCAAATTATATCTCCCCTTGATACTGAAAGGCAAATGTGGAAGGAAAGAAGAGGAATTTTCTATGAACTTTTTGTAAACACCTTTTTGTAGTTTAAGTTTGTGATTTTAGAAAAGCTGTCTTACAAAATTAAGGAGTCTGTGTGTCCATATCCCCAAGAGTTGTTCTAGTGGTAGAGGAGTCTGTGTGTCCATATCCCCAAGAGTTGTTCTAGTGGTAGAGGAGTCTGTGTGTCCATATCCCCAAGAGTTGTTCTAGTGGTAGAGGAGCCTGTATGTCCATATCCCCAAGAGTTGTTCTAGTGGTAGAGGAGCCTGTATGTCCATATCCCCAAGAGTTGTTCTAGTGGTAGAGGAGTCTGTGTGTCCATATCCCCAAGAGTTGTTCTAGTGGTAGAGGAGTCTGTATGTCCATATCCCCAAGAGTTGTTCTAGTGGTAGAGGAGTCTGTGTGTCCATATCCCCAAGAGTTGTTCTAGTGGTAGAGGAGCCTGTATGTCCATATCCCCAAGAGTTGTTCTAGTGGTAGAGGAGCCTGTATGTCCATATCCCCAAGAGTTGTTCTAGTGGTAGAGGAGCCTGTATGTCCATATCCCCAAGAGTTGTTCTAGTGGTAGAGGAGTCTGTGTGTCCATATCCCCAAGAGTTGTTCTAGTGGTAGAGGAGCCTGTGTGTCCATAACCCCAAGAGTTGTTCTAGTGGTAGAGGAGCCTGTATGTCCATAACCCCAAGAGTTGTTCTAGTGGTAGAGGAGCCTGTGTGTCCATAACCCCAAGAGTTGTTCTAGTGGTAGAGGAGTCTGTGTGTCCATATCCCCAAGAGTTGTTCTAGTAGTAGAGGAGCCTGTGTGTCCATATCCCCAAGAGTTGTTCTAGTAGTAGAGGAGCCTGTGTGTCCATATCCCCAAGAGTTGTTCTAGTGGTAGAGGACTCTGTGTGCCCATATCCCCAATAGTTATTTTAGTGGTAGAGGAGCCTATATACCCATATCCTGAAAGAGCTGTTCTACTGGTAAGAGTTCTACCAAGGGATCACCCATGCCAGGCAGGTCAATTATGAATTATGTGTAATAATTCACAGTCATTCGTAAAAGTGGTGTATTTTTATTTTCTAAACACAGCAAATGCAGATCAGAACTGCTGCAGGCCACAGATAACTATGCAATACTATGTCTGGATATTGTCTGGTGCTACCTGTCATTAAAAATTTGGAACAGTTACCTGATGCAGGTGAGAGATAACATTTTAATCTGATGCAGGTGAGAGATAACACTTTAACCTGATGCAGGTGAGAGATAACACTTTAACCTGATGCAGGTGAGAGATAACATTTTAACCTGATGCATGTGAAAGATAACATTTTAACCTGATGCAGGTGAGAGATAACACTTTAACCTGATGCAGGTGAGAGATAACACTTTAACCTGATGCATGTGAAAGATAACATTTTAACCTGATGCAGGTGAGAGATAACACTTTAACCTGATGCAGGTGAGAGATAACACTTTAACCTGATGCAGGTGAGAGATAACATTTTAATCTGATGCAGGTGAAAGATAACATTTTTATCTGATGCAGGTGAGAGATAACACTTTAACCTGATGCAGGTGAGAGATAACATTTTTATCTGATGCAGGTGAAAGATAACATTTTAACCTGATGCAGGTGAAAGATAACATTTTAACCTGATGCATGTGAGAGATAACATTTTAACCTGATGCAGGTGAGAGATAACATTTTAATCTGATGCAGGTGAGAGATAATATTTTAACCTGATGCAGGTGAGAGGTAACATTTTAATCTGATTCGATGAGAGGTAACTTTTAACCTGATGCAAGTGGCAGATAACACTTTAACCTGATGCAGGTGAGAGATAACATTTTAATCTGATGCAGGTGAGAGATAACATTTTAATCTGATGCAGGTGAGAGATAACATTTTAACCTGATGCAGGTGAAAGATAACATTTTAATCTGATTCGATGAGAGGTAACTTTTAACCTGATGCAAGTGGCAAATAACACTCTAACCTGATGCAGGTGAGAGGTATAGATTTCACCTGTTGCAGGTGGGAGGTAACATTTTAACTTGATGTGGGTGAGTTATATCTTTTAACTTGATACAGGTGAAGGATAACTTTTAATTTGATGCAGGTGAGAGATAATCATGGAACCCACAGGGAATAGAATTCAAAGAAGGTTAAAGAATACATGTGAGATGAGTCATAAAAAGTCATAAAAATCTTCAAGAATATTTGCCTAGACTGGAGAGAATTAGAGAAAGTGTCCATGAATAGGAATGGATGGAGAGACATCGTCTGTGGCCTAGACTGGAGAGAATTAGAGAAAATGTCCAATAATAGGGATGGATGAAGAGACATTGTCTGTGGCCTAGGCTGAAGAGAATTAGAGAAAATATCCATGAATAGGGATGGATGGAGAGACATTGTCTGTGGCCTAGGCTGAAGAGAATTAGAGAAAATGTCCAATAATAGGGATGGATGGAGAGACATTGTGGCCTAGACTGGAGAGAATTAGAGAAAATATCAATGAATAGAGATGGATGGATGGAGAGACATTGTCTGTGGCCTAGACTGGAGAGAATTAGAGAAAATGTCCAATAATAGAGATGGATGAAGAGACATTGTCTGTGGCCTAGGCTGAAGAGAATTAGAGAAAATGTCCAATAATAGGGATGGATGGAGAGACATTGTCTGTGGCCTAGACTGGAGAGAATTAGAGAAAATGTCCAATAATAGAGATGGATGAAGAGACATTGTCTGTGGCCTAGGCTGAAGAGAATTAGAGAAAATGTCCAATAATAGGGATGGATGGAGAGACATTGTGGCCTAGACTGGAGAGAATTAGAGAAAATGTCCATAAATAGGGATGGATAGAGAGACCTTGTCCACAGCTTATGCTCCAAAAATAGTCTATAAAACTTTTATTTAATTGATTCTAATACCCCACATTAATGTATCTTTTTTATTTTTCGTAGATGCTTTTTTCCTCTCAGTTACATTAGCTTTTAAATTTACCAGTGAATAAGTACATCCACCTCTATTTTTGCAACAGTTTTACATTTGTTTTCTGTATTTTTGCAAGGCAGGTACCAATTTACATTTATATAATTGAGTTTTGGTAATAATTGTCTTTCAGAGACAAAACTTCAGAAAAGTGAACAATGCTTCAAACGTTGCTATGGTGAACAGATGGAACGACTGGCTTCTATTAAAGTATGGCTAACCTTTCTCAAAACATTTCTAATTTTATGTGTTCAGCACAGTTATTTATCGCTGATACTTGAAGTGATTTGTTTATTTGTGTTTTTTTCCAGGAAGGTAAAATGCTCATCCTTCTAATATCTTACATTCACGATGATTAGAAGATACTGTTTTGTAAAATTAAAAAATTTGTGTGGTTAAAAATTTAAATTAAAAATTGTGGTTGAATATTGCATTGTATTGTAATCATTAACTACTATAGTTCGTTTCAAATCATGTGCCCAACTTTTAAAATCGATATCTTTTTAACCCCTTTTTGTAATTTTTTCAAAATTTGCATGTAAAGTTATAATGATTAGAACCCAACAGGGAATTAATTTCATAAAAAAAAAAACATTTGGTTATTATTGTTGCTTATTTGATTTATATAAATTTATAACGACCCATTGATGTAGTCAAAACTTAGTGTTTACAGTATTTTAATTTAAAAATAGCAATTAAAAATCCATACACGGTACAATTGACGTTTTTGCACGCTTTCAACGTGAGTTGTCTGACACAATTAGACACTTGTAGAAAACACGAGGCATTGTGTATTCCATTTCCGTTCATTCATAGGTGTAGACGTGGAACGCTAACATTTATCATGAGTCTTAAAATGAAATTCTGCAGTTTACAAAACATCGCAATAAAAATGTATGACTATTTTTGCAAAGAGGCTAAACGAGGAAGATTATTTCATTCTTTAGAAAACCCTGAGAATAGGACAAGACACATTTTGGATTTATCTAAACGGTCATTTAATCGCTGGATTCAAGCACGTGACCGTCAATGTTCAAAATATACAAAATCACAAGGAAGAGCAAAAATGTTGGATAATTTCGACAGTGAACTTATTAGAAGTGAAATTAGCAAAATGTTGGGTATGAATGAAACTGTTACAATAAGAAAATTAAAAGTATCGCTGAAAAAGAACAACAGTATTGAAATATCAAAGTCTACATTATGGAGGAATGTGAGAGCTGCAGGCTTTACATTCAGAAAGTATTCCAATGGACGAAACATCATCTGTGAGAAGCCACATATAGTAGTCATGAGAAGCAAGTACTTACGTGAAGTAAAAGAGGTGCGCAAGCAAGGTTATGATATTGTGTACTTGGATGAAACATGGATCAATGCTCACCACACTAACCAAAGGGAATGGCAGTCATCAGATGGAAAAATTAAGAGATTAATACCTAGCAGCAAAGGACAGCGCTTGATAATTGCTCATGCAGGTAGTCGACAACATGGACTAATACAGAATGCAGAGCTCATTTTTCTTTCAAAATCCATAGACAATCGGGATTATCACTCTGAGATGAATGGTCACATATTTAGACATTGGATTGAAAATTCTGTTCTCCCATCACTAGATCGGCCATCTTGCCTAATAATGGACAATGCAGCGTACCACAACATTGTTGCACTTGAAGATAAAGTCCCGACGTCATCCAGTACAAAAGATGCTATTAAGATATGGCTCACAAAGGAGCACATACAATTTAATAACATGTACTTAAAACCTGAATTATTATCTCTAGTAAAGCAAAAACAGAGGACAAAGATTTTTCAAATAGATAAGATTATCCAAGAGCATGGTCATATAAGTTTGAGGCTGCCACCTTACCATGCTCATTTAAATCCAATAGAACTAATCTGGGCAAAATTAAAAGGACAAGTGGCAGATGAAAATACAACATTCAAAATATGCGATGTAAAAACTCTTGCTAATCTCGCTTTATTAAATATAGACAAAGATTATTGGGCTAAATGTGAAGACCATGTCTTAAAACAGGAAGAGGAATATTGGAAAAATGATGGTTTGTGGAATGTTCAACCCCAAACAGTTATTAATCTTTTAGACTCGTCTGATTCAGAATGAAAGTATATAGCCCCCACAATGTTGGCCCCTATATTACCTTAAATTAGTTCAACAAACGGTCCTTTTCAGGACCACACAACTATGAAAATTGGACATACAGGTATACCTTAATATTATCGTCCGTCCTCGAATTGAGCAGACAATAATTCTCCTGGTGTTTTGTCCTATCCAGTTATTTCCCCATTACGGCCACGCCTTTACCTAGTGAAAATTAATCATAGACCAGCAACTACGGTAATTTCTATTCTTTAGGGCTTCACAATTTACAATTGTGACAAACATCAAAGAAATTCGCCGCTTTAAGAAAACTGCAGCTGCAAGATATTTGTTAAATATACAATTAAAGGGTCTTTTGCATTCTAATAACATTTGGAAAATTTCAAATGTTTTTAACAAATGGTTACTGCGTAATACCGTTTTGAAGTTGGGCACATGATTTGAAACGAACTATAAAGTATCATTCATGCATAAATATAATTCACACACTTAAATATAATTCACACACTTAAATCTTAATGACCGTAGTTTTTCTACCCAGTCACTAGTGTTTTGCCATAATTTTTTCTTCCTGAAAAATACTTCTTTCACTAAATCTTTCATATTTTCTATAATAATTCATAGATATATATATTAGGCATCAAATTGAAGGGAAAAGGACACAGATTCATAATCAGAAACATTATTTTGAAAAAAAAATTGAAGGATAAGAATTTAAGCAATTAAAAATCAAAATTTGTGTAAAAAAAATTATATGAAAAATGGTACTCACCTACCCAAAGTCTGTCTGTTGTCCTTTCGAGCCGAAGTCGGCACATAGGGCAGAACTACAATCTCAAAAACAGAAACCTTGCGTGCCAAAATGGCACATATTGCAGAGATCACTGCTTCTAAAATCTATGGTGTTTCCATAACAATGCTTTTTACAATGACAGCTTGTCAAGCCATCGATCAACCTCCTTAGTCGCCTCTTACGACATGCTTGGAAGGTCACAGTGTCACTATTCTTTACTTCCCACATAATGAGGCCCCGGTAACACACGGGAGACCCAAAGTTGGGGTCCATTTTAATCCAACAGTGCTACTAAAACTAAGTCATTAAGATCACTGTTACATTTAAAGTTCTCAGAATATAATTCCTAGCTTTTTCTGCTGTTAATAATAATTCACGTTTAGGAGCAGTAGATACTTCACTGCTGCTAGCCATTTTTCACTTATAAACATGAATCAGCTGATTGAAGACTTTAGAAAACAACAGATTTGGATGATTTTGTGAACAAATTAAGCCCACGTTGATCAACCGACGCGTCTACAGACAGGAAGTTGAACTATATTTTTGTGCTCATGGCGCCAATAAAAGTGATCGTCATAAACAGTTGGTTATTAGGACAACAATTGTTATTTTTAGCAAATTTGCTAGATGAAGAGAAACAATACACACCGCAAGGTCGGCAGCGTTACATAAACAGTAACTATTTTTATAGCGGAACGGCAATAAAAGATAACGAAAGCTGTGCAGAAACCAATCCTGAATGTAAGTTAGAAACATCAGAATTTTTGTCAGGGAAAGGGTACATTTTTGCATCATTTTAGGGTCACATTTCCATCATCGTGACTTAGGTCATTTCAGCTAAAGAATGTCTCCCAAATGGGCATGAGCTGTTTGTCTTGATACATTAGTTAATTTGCTCATTTGTGACTTTCCAGTAAGATGAATTATACATGCATCATCTTTTATTTTTTCCTTACAACAGGGAGGCACCGGAGCAGAACAAGCTCTCTTGATGAGACTGTACCTCCTCCAGGGAATAGTAGCCTTCCATAAAGGGGACCTCACCAATGCCAGGAATTTATTAAGACGGGTAAGAGTTATTTGAATTTCATGTCTGAACTCTTCATTCCTGAAAATTATTTTCTGTCTTACCAGAGTTTTATCAGATTTGCACAGGGAAGAAATATAATGTGGAAGTAGTTGCACATTGGTATGTCAATGGCATTTTAGTCATCAAAGTTGCACTAGCAAAGTAGTTAATGTGCTTATTTGCTGAAATATGAAGTCTAGGGTAGAAGAATGTTGAGAATACCATGGACAGCTAAGAAGAGGAATGAAAATGTTCTGAAAGAGGCCAAAGCAAAGAAAGAGCTAATGTCTAATATTAGGAAGAAACAATCATCATTTTTTGGCCATGCAATGAGAAGGGAGCAGCTGGAATATATTGTGACAAGTGGGAAAATTGAGGGATGAAGAGATAGAGGGAGCAAAGAGAAAATATACATGACAGCTTAAGAGAATGGCTTGGCAGAAGGTCAACAACAGAAATGATAAATAACTGTTGAGATCGAAAGTTGTGGAGAGACATGATCATCTACACCAGTAGGCAAGGTACTTGATGATGATGATGAAGTCTGGGTTCATTTTCCCAATATGATGAAATTTTGGGGGGATTAATATAACTTCCAGGTTAACCTAATCTTTGTAAGTGGATGTTCAAAGTTTTCTTTTCAAATTCATGCTGGTCTGGCATGAAGCTGATCACATTATCCAATAATGAGCCAATGATCTTGGGAAAAATCTGGACACCTACACCATATTTCTTTAATATTTTAAGTAGAAACCCTTTATCTGGGGGCCTCGGTAGCCTAGTTTGGAAAAATCTGACTGGGCTACCGACGTTTGGACAACCCGTGTTCAATTCCTGCTAGAAACAGTGTGAGTTGTACTCATGGTTGGAAAAAAAAATACCCCCGTGGTTGATTCAACTGCTGGCAGAAATGGGTACCAGGGTAGTAGTACTCTGGGAAGGTGAGGGATGCTGCCTCGCATCATGAGTTTTTTATGCTAGAAGCGACAATGTTCAGAAGTCTCCGAACACTTCTGGATAGGCAGCCAAGCACATATGGGTGAAAACTCGCGTGCTAAGACGCCGATTCACGTCTCGTACTTTACCTTTATATTTGTGTTTAAATGAAGTGTTTAAAGAGACTTAACAGCACAGGTGCTCAAAGCAGCATAAAAACAACAAAACAGAAGTCATGATTACCACAAAAGAGAAACAGAACATCAATGTAACGAATGACAGCAGACAACAAAAACGAGTAGAGGGATTTTAATTTCTAGGTAGTGACAAACAACATATTCTCAAGCAGCAGAGATAAACTCAAGATACAACAAAGCTTGTCAAATCATTGGACAGCTATCACCACTATTGTCCAACAAGGAAATAACTCTAGAGGCAAAACAGGCTCTCTACAATACAATCTTCATTCTAACATTGTGCTACCAATGCCAAACATGGAGCGTAGACTTAAGAACACTAAGAAATAACAACAAATAAGGTGAAATGTGTTCAACAAATGACAGAAAACAGCCTGAGAGATAAGATGAGAAATAAATAACTGAGAAAAAAGCTAGGAATAATTCTTGCAATAGAATAAATTAGAATTTAAAAAAAACAGTTAAAATAGTTTGGCCATGTGGTAAGACAGAAAGACCAAAGCGTAATACTACTGGCTTTTAATAAACATTGCAAGAACACAAGATTCAACACTTGATCATGAAAAAGATGGATTGATTGAGAAACACTAGGAAACATAACAGCAGCAGAGACCAACTGAAATCAAAACACCACAAATTATATCTCCCCTTGAGTCTGAAAGTAAAATGAGGAAGAAGAAGAATGAAGAGTTTATTTCAAGTGTTTTGCTTAATGTTTATATTTTATTCCACTTTCTGTAGCAGCAATTTATGCTCTATTAATTTGATAGACATTTCACAATTTCACCAGGGGCCGTTTAGCCAGACCTTCATGACAACCATAATGGCTATGCTTTATTTTGCCCAACTATACTTTATATTGGGAGCCGTGATAACTCAGTGGTTAGTGAAATGGACTACAAAGGACAAGGGGTAGGGTTCGATCCCAACCGACGGCTTCCGGGTTCACCCAGCCTTAAATGGGTACCGGATTTTTCTGGGAAAGTAAAGCGGTGCTGGCGTAATACCGACCACATTACCCCAAAAAATCATGTGCCGAAGGTCTGTAAAATTTATGGTCACTAACACCATATTCCCTATACGCCACTTGGCGTGACGGGGGTACTTTATATTAATGTTTCTATCTATCTATTGACCTTTCGAGCCATTGGCCACTGACCCTTAGGGCAAAGACGCCAGATACTTTTTCTCTTTGTCTAAATTTACTTTCTAGCAGTCTCAATCCTAAGGGAGCCGCGCTAGCTCAGTGGTTAGTGAACTGGACTGCAAAGGACAAGAGGTAGGGTACGATCCCAACCAACGGCTTCCAGGTTCACCCAGCCTTTAATGGGTACCGGATTTTTTTCTGGGAAAGTAAAGCGGTATGGGCGTAATACCGACCACATTACCCCAAAAATCATGTGCCGAAGATCTGTAAAATTTATGGTCACTAACACCATATTCCCCATACGCCACTTGGCGTGACGGGGGTACTTTACTTTAATAGTCTCAATCCTTGCAAAGGTTTTTTATCAAATCTTGCCATTTGTCTCTGTTGTGTGCCAGCATTTCAATCTCACTGAGGGAGCCAATGCCTGCTGCCTTTAATATTAATGTTTACACCAGATAAAATGGCCTTCCCACTATATAGAATAAACTGTGAGAAAGTATGTACAAGGAATGTGACTCGGGGTAAGTTGTTAGTTGGAGTGGCAACGTCAGAGTCTCCATCCTCATTTGGCAATGGTTGAGGCAGCTACAGGAGTGAGAGCTAGAATTTTATATCTTGCTCACCTGCAAATGTTAGTGAACTGGACTACAAAAGATAAGAGGTAGGGTTCGATCGCAACCGATGGCTTTCGGTTCACCCAGCCTTTAATGTAAAAGTAAAGTACCCCCGTCACACCAAGTGGCGTATAGGGAATATGGTGTTAGTGACCATAAATTTTACAGACCTTCGGCACATGATTTTTGGGGTAATGTGGTCGGTATTACGCCCTTGCCGCTTTACTTTCCCAGAAAAAATCCGGTACCCATCTAAAGCTGGGTGAACCCAGAAGTCGTCGGTTGGGATCGAACCCTACGTCTTGTCCTTTGTAGTCCAGTTCACTAACCACTGAGCTATCGCAGCTCCCACCCAGCCTTTAATGGGTACCAGATTTTTTTCTGGGAAAGTAAAGTGGCACGGGCGTAATACCGACCACATTACCCCAAAAATCATGTGCTGAAGGTCTGTAAAATTTATGGTCACTAACATCATATTCCCTATACGGCACTTGGCGTGACGGTGGTACTTTACTTTTTTTACTCACCTACAAATGAGCGGAAAGCAATCAGTGACTCATAATTGACTTCTTATGCCACGATCAGTGAATCAGAACTAATCAAGATCTTACTCCACCTCTCTTGATTGAAGATGGTCAGCAACTCAGTATCTAAAGAAAGCGCTGTTATCCAGATATTTTAGTCTGACAGTCTCAGATACCACAGCTGGTTGTAAACCATAACCATTTACCATCTTTTTTATGGATAAATGATGAAGTGAAGCAGTTGTTACGTGAATGCAGCGGAAGTATAGTTATCTTCCTCAGCACATAAATTTGATGAAATGAAGAAGAATTATTAAATTTTTTATTACTTACTATATTTATGGCATTTATCACATGTCTTGAGTCTACCATGTGAACATATAGGAGAATAAGGACCGCTTGTCCAGTGCAGTTGTAACAATGTGTTCGGGTCAGTTTTTATTTCACTCTCAATAGTGTTTACTTAATTTTATTTTTAAATGACACATTTTAATATAAAAATTAGCTATTAATTTGTAATAAAACTATTGACGTTTTGATCATTTCACAGGCAGAATTTGTCCTGACACTTCTTCATGTGGATGAATCTCAGCTGAACGAAAGTTAGTAATATTTTCTGTGTTAACCTGGTTTTATTGTTTATGTATTTATTTGGGAGTCATGAGCTTTTGATAGGTAATCCAGATTTTAAAAAATTATATGAAGATTTTGTTTTATAGAAAATTGTTGTGAATTCCTAATCATGGCTTATGGATTATGTTGATATAATCTTCTGGCAGACTTGTAAGCAATCATCACTATCTATCTATCTATTGACCTTTCGAGCCATAATCGGCCCATAGGACATAGATGCAGAACTCTCATTGTTTCAAAATTTTCTTTCTAGCAGTCTCAATCCTTGCAAAGATCATTTATCAAATTTCACCATTTGTCTATGTTCTGTGCAAGCATCTTGATCTCATTGAGGAAGCCGATTCCTGCTTCCTTTACCTGTCTGATCAATGCTCTTCCCAGTGTTTCTATGGGTCAGCCTCTTTTCCTACTACTAGCCTCTTTTCCCACATGAGGGCTTGCTTTGCTGTTCGGTCAACCGTCACTGCCTAGGGATAATCCAACCAGATAAATGCCACTGAGAAAGGGGAGCCGAGATTCCAGAACACCATCTTCAGCCCTGCTACAACTATGTTGAACTTTGATGTCAAACCCGGCTTAATGACACAGACATCCAACAAAAATTGTGGGGACAATACGAAGACCTGGATATGACTGCAAACTTCTTCCTGGTGACAGGGAATAAGACATAGCATGACCATAAGTGGGAGCCGCAATAGCTCAGTGGTTAGTGACCTGGACTACAGAGGACAAGAGGTAGGATTCGATCCCAACCAACGACTTCCGGTTCACCCAGCCTTTAATGGGTACCGGATTTTTTTCTGGGAAAGTAAAGCACCACGGGCATAATACCGACCACATTACCCCAAAGATCATGTGCCGAGGGTCTGTAAAATTTTATGGTCACTAACACTATATTCCCTATATGCCACTTAGCCTGACGGGGGTACTTTACTTTTTTTTTTTATGACCATCTCAAATGCAGCAACACAGAGAGAAAAACCCAGTCTAGTGATATGGTAGTTGCAATAACTGTCTTTGCTTTTCTGAGCTATCCTGGAGTAGTTGGACTTTGTCCTAGGAAATAGTGCAAGAGCATCAGTTGCTAAGCTCTATTGCACACTGGCTTTACAATTAAGTGAATGAGAGTTTAAATGCACCTTTTGGCTTTCCACCTTATACAGGGGTAATGCTGCAGATAATCGTGCAGATTTCTGGTTTCAGAAATTTAATGAACTCTTTCCGTACGTTTCGCCGCACAGTGCGTCACTATTAATTTGATTGGTGTACACTGTTATTAAACCATATTCTTTTTACATGTCTTTTATCATCTTGGTCATGGTGAAATCTAATACCTTGTTCAGTTATTTAAAAATTCATATACAACATGTTATGTGTTAGATAAATATATAGATTGATTCTTAAAACCATGAACAATTTTATCTCTGAAATCTCTTCCGTTGTGTTGATAAAAAAGCTTCCGTACGGAAAGAGTTAATGTCATAAAAATTTTTTTTTATTTGCTAGCTTTTACCTCTGACGAAGTCTCTAGAGACTAGGAACTGAATTTTGCGTGTTAATTCGTTTTTCCCTGTCAGCCATGTGCACAGGGATCCCTTGCCACGCCGGCAGATAACTCCTACTTCGGAGGCACTCATTTTTTTTCGTCGATGAGTAATTGACGTTTCATGTAGGGCCTCACTGTCGAGACCAGGGGCTGTTGCTGCAGAGAGAAATCATAAGTAAAAATCCCAGCTGGTGCAGCCGGGATTTGAACTCACAACCTCAGTGCCTTGAGACCAGCGTCTTGCTTCGAGACTAACCAGTCCCCCGCTTGTATAAATAAAAATGTCCTGAGGAAACTACATTTCACTCATGGTATGAAACTTGGACACTGGACAAAAATATGAATATTCTAGAATGGTTAATCTTTAAACTTTTGATATTTTAGTCCAAGGGAGTTTATAAGTGTAAATATTTCAAAATTGGACAAATTTATTCTTTTCTGATGTAAAATAACCATACATTAACCACAAATGTGAAAAACCACAAATGTGAAAAACCACAAATGTGAAAAACCACAAGTGTGAAAAACCACAAATGTGAAAAACTACAAATGTTCACAAAATGTAACTTATAGCTTCTCTTATGATCATTATTAAAATAATGTGGCAGAATTATACTCAAGTCATGTTTCAGAACTGAGAACATTTACCAAAATTACTTAAATATCACCAACAAACAGCTTTGCTCTCTATGTTGCTGAAAGACAAGTCATGGAAGGAAAGAAACAGAAATTGTGTACTTAATTTATTTAGTATTCTTCTGCTGCATTGATCGTTTCTCTTGTCGTCACAATGTCTAGTTATGCTCATGGGCTTCACTGAGAAAGAGGCAAGGCTAGGCTTGAGAGCAAAGAGTGGAAATGTTACACAGGCAGTGGATTACATTGTGGAGATTAGAAAGGTATTGGAAAATTAATTTTGAGCACATTTTTTTTGCTGCTAGTTTGATTGTCTTGTTCGTTTGTTACGGTTATGGAAGGCAAACGTAATTAAAATCCATAATTGCTCAACCGCCTGTGCCAGTGGAATCATCCAAATTAATATCTCATCTCCCAAACAAAGAAAGGTAGCTGCAGTCCCCATCATAGCAGTCTCAGCACACGCCATAAGGTGAAACCGTACAGGAAGTGAACACAGACATCTGTTCCCTGTCATACGGTATCATCATTCATCATAAGCAATTGGAATATCGAAACATGCTCAAAATGGATGAAACACACAGCTCACGGTGTGCACATAGCACTTAACTTAGTAGCTGCTGCATCAAGCTGGACTTGTCTGTCTATATTTCTTTCTAGCTGATGAGGGCACATAGAGCAGACATTTTAGACTCTCTATTGACGATCTTTGTTAACAAGTGTCAGACCTTGCACTTAACTTAGTAGCTGCTGCATCAAGCTGGACTTGTCTGTCTATATTTCTTTCTAGCTGATGAGGGCACATAGAGCAGACATTTTAGACTCTCTATTGACGATCTTTGTTAACAAGTGTCAGACCTTGCGCATGACCTGCATTACATCATCATCACTCAACCCTGTTCTTGACAAATTATTCAATTTCAGCAAGGGAGCTGATAGTTGCTGTTATTGCCCCTCGTCTCAATGTTCTTTTTAGTTATGGTTATGGTTATGCGAAGGCCTAGGTATCACGGCAAATTAATGGTAATCCATAATTGCTCAACCGTCTGTCTCAGTGGAATCACCCAAATTAGCATCTCATCGAATATCCAAACAAAGAAAGGCAATTGCATTCCTCATCGTTGCAAACACAGGACATGTCAAAAGATATGAGGCGTATTTTTAGTATTCCTCTATGTCTGCCTCTTTTTCTTTTACCCTCTGATTCCCATTTAAAGGTTTGTTTTGAGATTCTCTTGTAGTCTCTTCTCATCACATGGCCAACATATGACCACCTTCTTCTCTTGTTGTCTCTTCTCATCACATAGCCAACATATGACCACCTTCTTCTCTTGTTGCCTCTTCTCATCACATGGCCAACATATGACCACCTTCTTCTCTTGTTGTCTCTTCTCATCACATGGCCAATATATGACCACCTTCTTCTCTTGGTGTCTCTTCTCATCACATAGCCAACATATGACCACCTTCTTCTCTTGTTGCCTCTTCACATCACATAGCCAACATATGACCACCTTCTTCTCTTGTTGCCTCTTCTCATCACATGACCACATATGACCACCTTCTTCTCTTGTTGTCTCTTCTTATCACATGGCCAACACATAACCACCTTCTTCTCTTGTTGTCTCTTCTCATCACATGGCCAACATATGACAACCTTCTACTCATCACATGGCCAACATATGACCACCTTCTACTCATCACATGGCCAACATATGACCACCTTCTACTCATCACATGGCCAACACATAACCACCTTCTTCTCTTGTTGTCTCTTCTCATCACATGGCCAACATATGACCACCTTCTACTCATCACATGGCCAACATATGACCACCTTCTACTCATCACATGGCCAACATATAACCACCTTCTTCTCTTATCTCTTCACATCACATGGCCAGCATATGACCACCTTCTTCTCTTGTTGTCTCTTCTCATCACATGGCCAACATATGACCACCTTCTACTCATCACATGGCCAACATATGACCACCTTCTACTCATCACATGGCCAACATATGACCACCTTCTACTCATCACATGGCCAACATATGACCACCTCTTCTCTTGTTGTCTCTTCTCATCACATGGCCAACATATGACCACCTTCTACTCATCACATGGCAACATATGGCCACCTTCTTCTCTTGTTGCCTCTTCTCATCACATGGCCAACATATAACCACCTTCTTCTCTTATCTCTTCACATCACATGGCCAACATATAACCACCTTCTTCTCTTATCTCTTCACATCACATGGCCAACATATGACCACCTTCTTCTCTTATCTCTTCACATCACATGGCCAACATATAACCACCTTCTTCTCTTATCTCTTCACATCACATGGCCAACATATGACCACCTTCTTCTCTTATCTCTTCACATCACATGGCCAACATATAACCACCTTCTTCTCTTATCTCTTCACATCACATGGCCAACATATAACCACCTTCTTCTCTTATCTCTTCACATCACATGGCCACATATGACCACCTTCTTCTCTTATCTCTTCACATCACATAGCCAACATATGACCACCTTCTTCTCTTATCTCTTCACATCACATGGCCAACATATAACCACCTTCTTCTTTTATCTCTTCACATCACATGGCCAACATATGACCACCTTCTTCTCTTGTTGCCTCTTCTCATCAAATGGCAAACATATGACCACCTTTTTCTCTTGTTGCCTCTTCTCATCAAATGGCAAACATATGACCACCTTTTTCTCTTGTTGTCTCTTCTCATCAAATAGCAAACACATGACCACCTTTTTCTCTTGTTGTCTCTTCTCATCAAATAGCAAACACATGACCACCTTTTTCTCTTGTTGCCTCTTCTCATCAAATGGCAAACATATGACCACCTTTTTCTCTTGTTGTCTCTTCTCATCAAATAGCAAACACATGACCACCTTTTTCTCTTGTTGTCTCTTCTCATCAAATAGCAAACACATGACCACCTTTTTCTCTTGTTGTCTCTTCTCATAAAATAGCAAACACATGACCACCTCCTTCTCTTGTTGCCTCTTCTCATCAAATGGCAAACATATGACCACCTTTTTCTCTTGTTGTCTCTTCTCATCAAATAGCAAACATATGACCACCTTCTTCTCTTGTTGCCTCTTCTCATCAAATGGCAAACATATGACCACCTTTTTCTTTTGTTGTCTCTTCTCATCAAATAGCAAACACATGACCACCTTTTTCTCTTGTTGCCTCTTCTCATAAAATGGCAAACACATGACCACCTTTTTCTCTTGTTGTCTCTTCTCATCAAATAGCAAACACATGACCACCTCCTTCTCTTGTTGCCTCTTCTCATCAAATGGCAAACATATGACCACCTTTTTCTCTTGTTGTCTCTTCTCATCAAATAGCAAACATATGACCACCTTCTTCTCTTGTTGCCTCTTCTCATCAAATGGCAAACATATGACCACCTTTTTCTCTTGTTGTCTCTTCTCATCAAATAGCAAACATATGACCACCTTCTTCTCTTGTTGCCTCTTCTCATCAAATGGCAAACACATGACCACCTCCTTCTCTTGTTGCCTCTTCTCATCAAATGGCAAACACATGACCACCTTTTTCTCTTGTTGCCTCTTCTCATCAAATGGCAAACACATGACCACCTCCTTCTCTTGTTGCCTCTTCTCATAAAATG